>BQNB010109755.1:0-22689 GCA_026074375.1 Tanacetum coccineum
GTGAAGTAACTCTCGAGTTGGGTACTCGGGGAGTGGAGTAGGGCAGAGAGGAGCTCCGTAACCGAACCACTATAAATCATCGCGTTCAGTTTGCTTTCTCTTTTACATATCACTATCTCTTTACTCATTAATTATGTTTATATTGTGGCTAGATGTTTATGATTGTGTTGTGACAACTTGCTTTATATATGCTTTCCATTTTACATATAGTCATAGACTATAATCAATACTTTTCATAATAAGTCACGATTGTTGGGATATTTGATACGAAATTTTTAAATTTTAATCGGAAATGTATTCACCCCCCTCCCCCTCTACGTTTTCCACAACATCAAAACCTAGTTAGGGTTTTGACAACTCATACAAAACCAATCCCTACTATCACCGCAGGAACATAGTTGTTACGATAAGCATCTGATGCACAAAACAAATGTAATCTTCCATTACACATAACAATGAAAACCCTAAAAAACTTAGGGTTTCAACTCAGCCGCCAAATCAAATTTTAAAACCCTAAATCCTACCTGATCGAAAGCAAGCGGATAACCGTAAGGAATGAAGCCTCAAGGGTTATAACAAATAACAAAGGGTCACAACCCTTACTAACAAACCCTAAAATGAGTCACAGTCAAACGACCAACAAACCAGGGCAAGGACCATGATAAAAACATAAATATTAGGGTTAGATCCAAACAGCCCCACGAAACCAAGCACCACCTCCAATCAAGCAGACAACCTATGACCAGTAATACTCACAAACGAAGAACCCCACACAGAGCTTTTAGTGACTTACCACAAATCCAATCAACCAAACAAGAATTTAGGCAAACCCTCGAGTCGATAATAGAAACCCTAACCTAACTTAAAACCATTGATCAATAAGATCTAAGGAAAAAAAGAGAGGTAGGATTAAAACATATAGATAAAGGATTCAAGGGTTGCCATCAACAAAGGGCAAAAACCCTAACCCTAAAAATAAGATCGACCCAAAATTTTAAAATTATGAATCGACCAGAATATAAAATATAAAGGTCAGCGTTTTCGGGGTTTTCTAATTCCAAACCCTAAAATCAGTTAAACCCTAAAAAATGGGCGAAACCCTAACCATAGGCTAGAGATCCGATCAAATAAGAGATAGGGGTGTCACCATGATCTGAAGATAATTAATCGATTAAGTTTGATCAGAATTAGGGTTGTAAAAAAGGTAAGAACGGCAGCCTAAGAAAAATATAATAAAATCGAACCCTAACAAAGAATATCCAAAAACTTATAGAAACAAAGATCAAGGATAAACCAGGAGGGCAGAATTTTATGATCAAAAAATTATAGTGGCTGCCGAAAAAGAAGTGGAATTTCTCTCCCCAAGGGGAGAGAAAAAACACACAGTTTATAAAACATTTATGAAATACTAGTCGTGTAAATACTCACTTTTCGTGAAAAAATTATTTTAAACGCAATGGTATGAATTTCGAGTCCTCAAACCAATATGGTATGATGTTGAGTCTCGATCAAAATGTTATCTAGCTTAACAAGTCCGAGCCTTAATAATGGCAAAAATTAAATATTGAGCCTGATGTTTGTAGTTTTCACCTGAGTCCAAATAATAGTGTTTAGATTTCGGTGAATATGGTCGTATATATATTTGTCATGAAGCTAATTTAATAATCTAGTGACTTTTATAAAAATTGTATTGTTACAGATAAAGTATATAATTTTTACGGACTAAAAACTAGTAATTTTGGAAGGAATGAAAAGAAAAGATAACCTCCTCCTCCCTTTCTCTTTTTAGTATAAATACCACAACCTCCTCATTTCACTTCATTTTTACTTCTCATTTTCTTCATTCTAGAGAGAGAAAGAGAATTCTCTCCTTTCTCTCTAGAATTCTCTGCTCCTTCTCTCTCCATCGCCTACCACCACCACCACCGCCGGCCGCCGCCGCCGCCCACTGCCGTCGCCGTTTTCTTTCTTTGTTCGTGGTTTTGTAAGATTTAAAGGTTTAGGTTTAGTGTTCGTGGTTAGTACACGACGTTTGGGTTGTGTTTAGGTTATAAAAAAGGAATTTTTTTCAAACTTGTAAGTAATCACTTAACTAATCTTTTCATCTTTTTATTTCTTTTATTTTGTATATAAATAGTTATATTTGGCATATTGATGTTTTACTATACGAAACGAATGTTGGGATTTTGTCGGATCATTTTAGAGATAAAAATGGTTGTTTTACAAAATATGGAAACGTCCGATAAACGAACGGGTCATGCCGAAATTTTCTAAAATTTCTAGACTTAGAATATTTTTCACATTTTTCATGAATTCCGACAAAAAGACAAAATTTATAGATTATATAAAACTTATAAAATTTCCTCTAATAATAAATCATGTGTTTCTTTTAAATGAAAATGTCTTATTTTAAAATTAGAGATTTTCTAAAAAAGTGTCGAAATATAATGTTTTAGACATTTACTTAACTTTCTCATTTTCATATCTAATTGATATACTTTAAACTATATACTCTCACTACGTTGATTTATTTATCGCTTGAATATATATAATACATACAACCATAATATATACTTGATTGGTTCATATATATTATATAAGGGTTATATAATATACATTTTAGTATTGTTTTTAATTACAGACTATTTAACCAACCACCAAACTATAATGCGAAATCTAAATCTTTTATCAACGTGCCACATTGATAACCACCTTTTGGAAAACTCATTTGCATTATTTGTTTAGTGTAACATACTTTTAAGATAAGCTTTATCTTTTAGGTCGAACCATCCTGTTACCGTCGTGTTGTGTCTCTTACTTCACCATTTCAGTTTACCGTTGTGCTATGCTTCTTGATTATTTGATTCTATATGTTTGATCATCTACTTCGAGGTGAGTTTATAGCCCCTTTTTCACTTGTTTTACATTTACTTTACAAATCTCGAGGGAAAATACATGCTCGTTACAACTTGTTTACATATTCATTTACAATCTCTTTTACGTACTCTTCTACATACTTGTTTACATACTTGATTTCGTAACTCATTTATATACTCGTTTACATGAACGTTTACAAAATCATTTACATGATGGATTAAACTCGTTTACAAATTTGTTACACACTTAGTTTCATATCTCATGGTGGGATACAATACTTGTTTCACTCATGGACGCAACAACTTTACTTTGATTCAAATGATTACGGATTAGCTTAAGTGGAAAACTAATATATACTCCGGAGGGTAAGCGCGAGTGTTATAAAGAAAGATATATTTGTATGACAATCCCGTTCGGTTGAGCAGTGCCACTAGTTTTAACAGATTGAACTAACGAACGTAATACCATGTCGGAGCATTGAAATACATACTTTTGAACTCCCTTAACGGCCTTGAATAAAGTGGCATACATACAAGTCTACGCCGCAGTTTCATGAACTTATGGGTGAAATCGTAATCTGACATGTGACTATTTGTATTAGGATTCCAATGGGTCATGCATACTTTTACAAAGCTTTGGTCCAACTATATTAACTTTTTGTGACTATTGTATGGGATACAATAGTCATACACATCTTTGATTTCCACATTCATACTTACATTTTTGGTGACTATTATAAGGATTGAAATTGTCATACACACTTTACAAATCTTTGATTTCAACATTCATGCCTACATTTTTGGTAACTATTATAGTGATTTAACTGATCATATACACTTTACAAATCTTTGATCCAACATTTATGCTTACAAAAACCTATGAACTCACCAACTTTATGTTGACACTTTTAAGCATGTTTTTCTCAAGTTAACAAGATGCTTGACATAACTGATGTGCAATGAAGTCCAAACATTTCAAGATTTCTTTTCAAATGACTCATTTAGAGGTCGTTCTCTCACATCTTGTGCAATAGTATTATGAAGTAATGCTCCCGGACATACTTTTCGCTGCGACCCATTTTAGGGGTGTTACAAATTGGTACTCAGAGCCAATGTTATAGAGAACTAGGTTGCATATTTTACCTAGACTATAACCGTTTTCATAAACATTGCATCACATCAAACTTTTTCATGTGCATACACACTACTTACTTACTTGCTTACATTACGTGCTTACAGACATACATATATACATATATATATATTTACATTATTTATATAAGAGTTATTCTATAAATGATAGAACATTTCTTAAAGCAAAGTAATACTATAAGCTCGTATGTCCTAAACATTATCCAAACATTAATGTATCTTATATGATATTTTGCCATCATTCATTTATGCCATGATGCATTCCATTTCGTCATGCTTATTCTTTAAAACAATAATGTTTTACTATATAAATGCTATTTATATACATACTTGATTTTCATTCCACCCACCTCAGACATTGTGAGTTACACAATGGTCTCATTTTACTTTTCAGACATTATGCGTTGCACAATGGTCTCACTTATTTCTCAAACATTGCAAGTTATACAATGGTCTCAATTTTTTTTCATAACCTTATACAATATCGTTTTATACGAAACCCGTCACAGTTTTGTTTACATGGAATTATGTGTGAATCTAAGTATTACAAGTCTTGTATGGGCGGGACTTGTAATAGGAGGATTGATATGATAATTGTGTAACTCGTCTTTTAAAGACCTTTATTTATTTAATTTATGCGGGTATCTCAACTATTTTGAACACTATGTCGATCTCCCTTGATTGTTTTACTCTCCGTCTCCGAAGACGAGTTTTAAACACTCTACCCATACACATACCTCTCATTAATCTTGCTTCATCAGCTCTGCTCCGTCGTCTTTGCTTTGTCTCTGAATGCTTTGACCTATGAGAAATCGCATTCTCATCCACACTAACTTCAAAAAAGAAAACCAAATTATACATGCACAAAAAAATGAACTAAAAGTAATCAGAATACAATAATAATCTAAGCATAACAATTAATGGAAGAACCCAACTGAGTTATGGAAACAAAAGGCGAGGAAACATACCTGCTGTTGTTTGAGAGCAACGCCACCTTTCAGAAACATGGCCGAGAGTTGATGTGACATACATCATTTCCATAATTGCTTGTTCCTTCTCCCAAAACAAGCTTTCCCCCATATGGAAAAATCAAACTTGTATTTAGGTACCGTCTACAACAAAGTTTAATGGTACTATGTCGCATCTACTTGTATCGCTTTTTGAGGTACTATCTACATCATTCAAAATATAAAACTACATTTATATATACTTTTAATACTTAAGAATATTAAGAGAAACTTACATAGATCAATTATTGCAAAATAAACTCGTTGATGGACCACACTGATTGCATGACTAAAGTTTGAACTCCCTTGTAAGTTGCATAACTTATGTGACACGACCACACACTCAGGAGCTATAATCATCAACAAATATACAAGCCACCTGCGCAAAACACATATACCAAATTATTCAGAATCAAGAAAAGACTCGGTCACTTCTAATATAATATATAGTAGCTCGTAGTCAAGCATTCGGTTACAAGAAAGCTAACCAGGTCAAGTCCATGGGTAGTCCAACCCATGACCAGCCATAAGGCTAGTATATAAGCCCTCTACATCTCATGGAGAAGGAGTTGGTCATTTGTATGAAATCCTTTTTTATGTGATTCTCTCTTTCTCTCTCTACCAGTGTCAACCATCATTTCTCTATCTAGTTCTTTCTTAGAAACTCATAGGATTACTTGGTTTGTGATACCATCAATTGGTATCAGTCGCCATGGTGTAATTGTGTGAGTTTGTGTGCGTTTGTGTGCGTTTGTTTGATCAAAATCCACGGTTTGATACTTATTTTTTTTAGTTCGTATGTTTTTCGTGACACCAAATTTATTTATGTTTAAAAACCTTAAAGTTTGTGTTTTTAAGATAGTACTAGCTTAGATTTAATTAGAAGTACAAAAGGTTTGGATAAAAAATGTCAATAAGTAAGGTTTTTAGTGATCTAAAAAGTTATTTTTCCAGAAAGTTTAAAGGTTAGAGAAATGTGTTTGAAGATAGAGAAATGTGTTTGAAGATCAGAGAAATGTGTTTGAAGGTTAGAGAAATGTGCATTTTACACTGCGTAGAGAAATGTGCATTTTACACTGCGTAGAGAAATGTGCATAGAGATTTGTGCATAGAGATTTATGACATTTCTTCATATAGCGATTTATGTAATATAGGTTACACATTCCATAGCGATTTGTTACATCTCAAGGAAATAAAATACTGCCTAAATTTCTCCTTCATAGCGAAATGTGCAATAGAGAAATGTGCAATAACGATTTGTGTATTTATCTACCATAAAGAATTGTGTATTTCTCTACCATAGAGAATTGTGTATATCTCTGCCATAGAGATTTGTGTATTTCTCTACCATAGAGAATTGTGTATTTCTATACCATAGAGAATTGTGTATTTCTCTGTCATAGAGATTTGTGACACAGAGGTATGTGTCATTTCAAACACAAGTTATTTTCAACGGTTTATCTTTGATTAGTAAAATCCTGTGAACTATTAACTTAGTTTCCCGGTTTAATCAAGATTAGTTAAATCCCGTGAAATAACAAAGACTTAATCACTTATAACAACATCACTTTAACACAATATTTATGAATCACTGATTCGATCTAATCATCTAAATTCACATTACAAGTAATTTAAAATTAGTTTATCATTAGCAAAAAATGTCATTGTTGTCGGGGTTGATAACAGACCTCTGATGCTGGATAAGACTAACTACAATTCATGGCAAGTTGTATGCTGTTGTACATCAAAGGCAAGCCAAATGGCAAGTTGCTTGTTGATTCTGTACTTAATGGACCGTTCTAATATGGAGCCATTGTAGATCCCGGAACTGAAACCACTCCAGAAACAGTCATAGCACGAACTTACACTGACCTCACAAATGAAGAAAAGCTTCGTGAATTAGTTGATATCACAGCAACAAACATTGTCCTACAAGGTCTACCTCAAGACATTTATAATTTGGTTAATCATAACAAAGATGCAAAGCAGATTTAGGATAGGGTCAAATTACTCATTCAAGGTTCAAAGTTATCATTACACAAGTGAGAGTCCAAGTTGTATGATGACTTTGACACATTTACTTCTATGCTTGAAGAGACAATTCATTCTTATTACATGCGGTTTTCCCAGCTGATCAATGATATGCATACTATTGGTATGTCTATGAAACCACTCCAAGTCAACACAAAGTTTGTCAATCATCTTCAACCTGAATGGAATAAATTTGTCAAGGACGTCAAATTAGCAAAAGACATACATACCACTAACTTTGATCACTTGTATGCACATATAAGGCAACATGAAGCTCATGCAAATGAAGTTTGTTTAGGATAAAGGTATCCTGATCAGATTGCTTTAGTTGCCAATTCTCCATCTTGTTTGAACCCGACTCAGTATTATCCACAACTATCCTCTGTTTCATAACAATACTACCCATCTCCTGCATCATAACGTTCTTATGATGCACCAATTGTTTAACAATCACACTATCTACCACAAGTTGTAACTCCTTCTCCAGTAGTTCATCAACAATAATTTCAAGCACCTGTTTTGCAACAATCCTCTCAAGCACCTGCTATTCAGCAATCATCTTCCCTATAGTTGGATTCAGGACTTGTTGTTTTTTCTTTTAACCCTTCTGATGATCTAATTGCCAATTTGAACAAGCTAATGGCATTTGTGAGCACAACATTTGGTCCTCGTTTCCCACAGACAAACAATTAGCTATGAACCTCATCTAATCCTAGGAACCAAGCAACAATTCAAGATGGAAGAGTCAGGGAGACAGACATAGGGGGTTGTTAACACAAGGGCACAGAAACATTTGCTACAAATCAGGGAGGTAATAGGAATGGGGCTCTAGCTCAACCAAGTGTGGTTAAGTGTTACAATTGTCAAGAGGAAGGCCATTTTGCTAGACAGTGCACAAAACCAAAAAGGCCTAAGAATTCAGCATGGTTTAAGGAAAAGATGTTGCTGACTGAAGCTTTGGAATCAGGAGCTTATTTGGATCCGAAACAGTTAGCCTTCTTAGCAGATAATGAGGATACAGTCATTCCAGCTCAAGCATATCAGGAAATCCCATCTCCAGTAGCATTTCAAACTGATGATCTTGATGCTTTTGACTCTGATTGTGATGATGTACCCTTGGCTAAGGCAGTTCTCATGGAAAATCTATCTTCCTATGACTCAGATGTTCTCTTAGAGGTACCATTTCATGACACAAATATAGAAAATGATATGAGTTATCAAAGTGTGCAAGAGACACAATGTTCTGAACAACCATTTGTTGATAATGACACAGAAATTAACATAACAAGTGATAGTAATATCATTTCTTATGAGCAATATTTGCAAGAAACTAAAAATTTAGTTGTTCAAAACACTAGTTCTTCTACACAACAAGATGCACTATTAATGTCTGTCATTGAAGAAATTTCTTGTTAAGTTGCAAAATGTAATAAGGTGCAGCAGGAAAATATAGTTGTTAATGAAACCCTAACTGCCGAGCTTGAAAGATATAAAGAACAAGTAAAACCTTTAGAACAAAGACAAAATTTTGATTTAAATGATAGAGAAAAGTATATTGATGGTCAATTAAGACAAGTTATTGTTGATAGAAATGCAAAGGTTGCGGATATGTGCTTGCAAAACTTCATCACGTGATTGCTCCTGACTCATCTAGGAATAGTCAAGAAGAATCATATGGTTCAAATGATATGGCTCATAATCATTATTTAGAGGAAGCTAGGAAAAAGACACAAGAAAGAAATAGGAATTCAAAACCTAGTGTGATGCATACTATTAGTCTACAAAACACTACTAATGATAGCAAACAAAAACCTAGGAGCAACAATCAAACATCTAGGAGTTTGCCTGTATCTAAGAGTAGTGGTGTAACGTCAAATAGTGTGCCACTAGTAGATCACTCTAGGAATCCTAGTTCATTTTTGGACTCCAAACACTTTATTTGTTCGACTTGTCAGAAATGTGTCTTTAATGCAAACCACGATGCTTGTATAACAAAATTCCTGAATGAAGTAAATTCTCGTGCTATGGATCAATCCCATAAGACTAGAAACAGTAACAAACCCGTAGAACCCGAGAGTAATACTAAGAAATTTGGTAGGCAGATCTTTAAAGGACATAGGTTTTCTCCTAATAAGTCTTCCAATGTGCATGAGAAAATAAACACTCATAGATCTTGTCTTATGTGGAAACCGACGGGTAGAATTTTCAAGATTGTTGGTCTTAGGTGGATTCCAACGGGAAAGATATTCACCTCTAGCATAACCAAAGTTGAAAGTGAACCCCCAAGTGGTTCAAAGGAAGATATCACTAACCTATATAAATGCGAACAAACTCTTAATGTCAGTGCAGGTACTCTTAACTTAAGTGCATGTACATCTTTCAATCCTAAAAAGGAAAGACTCAGAGTTTGGTTGCTGAAAAGACTGATATCTCAAAAACCAGGGGTTCAAGGAATTCAAATTTGATAAACAAGAACAATGGCGTTTTCAGACAACACTTCATACTAAGATCATCTTCAAAAGTACAATCATCTTAAACTCCATTGGAATTCATTGGTACATAAATGATTAAAAAGACTGCAATGTCGTCTGCAGACAATACTTCAGGCCCCGTTCCTCAAAGAAAAGAAAGGTGTACGCTTCAGTGTGCTTTATCTTCAAAATAAGAGAAATCTTCTTGTTTTTAACCATTCGCATCAACAATGATATATTCTCTCATGTTCATTCATTATACAAGTGGATCAACGTACATTAACTTGTATTTTAATTCACTTGTTTAATCAAAAATGGCAACCACATATTCAATTTTTGAAGGGGAGAATAGTGAATAAAATGTGATCAAACATTGATTGATTTATCGAATGGTTAAATGGCTTCTAAGTAGTTCAGCTCAGGACCCGCGCCTCAATTAATAACTCTTGGAACTTTCAGTTTAGGACTCGTACCAAATCTTATTCCTCAACCACCTTATGTACCACCCACCAAAAATGATTGGGATATCTTGTTCCAACCAATGTTTGACGAGTTCTTTAATCTGCCTCCAGTGTTGTTTCTCCAGTTTCGGCAATTGCCGCTCAAAGACCTACTAATCTAACCGGTTTACCTGTGTCAACCTCAATTGACCAAGATGCACCATCAGCAAGTAAACCGTCCATACAAGAACAAGATCAATCTCTAATTATTTCTCAAGGTGTTGAAGAATTGCCAAAAACCCCTACATTTTCATGATGACCCACTTCACAAAAATCTTCATGAAGAATCGACTTCTCAAGGATAGTCATCGAATGTGCGGCCATCCCACACTCTATTTAAACTTCTTGGTTGATGGACTAAGAATCATCCAATAGCAAATGTCGTCGGAGATCCTTCTCTCTCAGTCTTTACAAGAAAGCAACTTAAGATGACGCTATGTGGTGTTATTTCGATGCCTTTCTCACTTCAGTTGAACCGAAAATTTTTAAAGAAGCAATACTCGAATCCTCCTAGAATGATGCTATGCAAGAAGAAATACATGAATTCGAACGACTGCAAGTTTAGGAATTAGTACCCTATCCAGATTTCATGATGTTGATCAAACTTAAGTGGATCTACAAAGTCAAGAAAGATGAACTCGGTGGTGTACTAAAAAACAAGGCTCGATTAGTTGCTAAAGGATACAAACAAGAGGATGGGATAGACTTCAAGGAATCGTTTGCACCTGTTGCCAGACTAGAAGCCATTCGTATCTTTATTGCTAATGCTGCCAACAAGAACATAACAATCTATCAGATGGATGCCGGCTTTCTTAAATGGCGATCTACGTGAAGTGGTTTATGTTACTTAACCGGAAGGATTCGTAGATCAAGACAAGCTAAATCATGTGTACATGCTCAAAAAGGCACTCTATAGTCTTAAACAAACTCCACGCGCGTGGTATGATATGATGTCCAGTTTTCTACTATCATAAGAATTCTTCAAGGGTGCAGTCGATCTAACACTTTTCACAAGGAAAGCAGGTCGCGACATCTTATTGGTACAGATTTATGTTGATGACATAATATTTGCTTTTACTAAACCTGTTATTTATGATGAATTTGCTAAAATAACGACTTCTAAATTTAAGATGTCGATGATGGGCAAAATGTCCTTCTTTCTAGGACTTCAAATTTCCCAAAGTCCTAGAGGCATCTTTATTAACCAGTCTAACTATGCTTTTGAAATAATAAAAAAATATGGTATGCTATCTAGTGATCCCGTTGACACCCCTACGGTGGACAAAAGTAAACTGGATGAAGATCTACAGGGGAAACCAGTTGATCCTACACATTACCATGAGATGATTAGTTCCTTAATGTATCTTACATCCAACAGACCAGACCTTGTATTTACAGTGTGCATGTGTGCCCGGTATCAGGCAAAGCCTACCGAAAAGCACTTACATGCAGTTAAGTGAATCTTTCGATACATGAAAGGAACTATTGATATGAGTCTTTGGTATTCGAAAGATTCTTCCATTACTCTAACAGCATATACATATGCAGACTACGCCAGGTGTCAAGATACTATACGTAGCACATCTAGAAGTGCACAATTCTTGAAGGATAAACTTGTTAGCTAGTCATCCAAAAAGCAAAACAGCACTGCTATTTCGAGTTCAGAGGCTGAATATATTACTTTATTTGGGTGTTGTGCTCAAATCTTATGGATGAGATTTCAACTAATAGACTATGGGCTTAAATTTAATAATATTCCTTTATACTGTGATAACAAGAGTGCAATCGCTATATGTTGCAACAATGTTCAACACTCATGATCAAAGCACATAGATGTGAGATACCACTTTATTAAGGAGCAAGTGGAAAAGGAAGTAGTGGAACTCTACTTCATCAGAACTGAGTATCAACTAGCATACATCTTCACCAAAGCTTTGCATCTTCACCAAAGCTTTGTTCTCCACGCGAAAAGAATTCAACTTCTTGCATAAAAAAAACGCTTCTGCAACTGAAAAAGCAAAGTCTCCATGCAGACTCTGAAAAATCAGGCTAAGAAGAGGAAGATGGTAAACTCATTCACATATCCTATGTACTATATGTAAAGATAAGGAAAATACAAAAACAACAAAAACATTTTTCATTCTTATAAAAAATTTTTGTTTTTTTCAAAAAGAAAATACAAAAATATAAACCTAAAAAATACAAAAATATGTAATTCTGACATGTCTTCTGGAATCGATAATATTTACGGGCTTAGAAATGTCATTCAATAATGACATGGTGCTGTAAATGAAGTTCGAGCAGAAGTTGTAAATACTTTCAAAATATGTCAATGGCTTGTTGTTATTTCAGACAGCAACTCGCTCATCATTTTAAAGGCAAGTATATCATCAAAAAGATAACTTGACATCTCAACGAGAATTAATTTTCTCGGGTATGAATAACTTTATATTCATACAAAGGCTTGTGTTTACTTTCAACACAACTCGTGCTTTCTATATAAAATAGGTGCACGTGTGATAACATCAAATATTTAATACTTTTTAGTGGCAAATTACCCCCTATGTTACCTGCAAATGTTCCACTAATACTCAAAAATGAGATATTTTCTATCGTTTTGTAGTTTTTAGGTGAAATGCGAGAAAATGACAAGAAACAAGGGAAAAAGAGCTTAAGGTGTAATTATTTGAAGAATGTTACGGCGTAACACCAAAAATGGTTACGCCGTAACATAAATTAAGCAAGGACAAAGATTATGGACAACTTTACGGCGTAACACCATATCCAGGTACGCCGTAAACTTGTATTTGGAAGGAAATCTTACCAAAGATAGAGTTACGGCGTAACACACTTTATGGTTATGCCGTAACCATAAAGATCCACATATATGGAATGAAGAACACGAATTTATGGAAATTATTTGAAGGTTACGGCGTAACACCATATCTGGTTACACCGTAACAATTGCTTAATTATAGAATGCCGTATATGAAGGTTACGGCATAACACTATTATTAGTTGTGTTGTAGCAGGTTCGATACCTATAAATAGAGGCCTCATTCAGCTATTTCGACATCACTTCCTCCACAGCCAATTGGAGAGGCGACTAAGGCTTCCAACCTTCGAAGAATTCCACCTGGAGTCCAAGGGACATCACACTTTATTTACTTTTTGTATTTAATCGTTCAAATACGAATACTATAAGAATTATGAGCTTTCAATCTATGATTACTTCTATTTCTTGCTGTGTTTCCATTACCATGAGCAGTAAGCACTTAAAGTGCTGGCCTAGTTATGTAAGTACTATTGTTATGATGTTTGTTTCCTGTTAGATTATGGTTTCGTTAGATATTCCTTGACTATCGTGTAACCCTAGGTTTTGGTAGTACGGGTGGTTTGGATCTTGCTTGACCCATTATAAGATTATCATGTCAATATGGGATCAACTTTAAATATCGTGTATAAAACCCTGGGTTTTGTTAGTCGAGTGGTTTGGACCTTGTTTATATATTATTTTTAGATTAACAGGGTCAATATGGGATCCATCGGGTACTAGGAAGGATCTATGACTCCGTCCCTAGTGTAGGAACTAACTGGTCTCCGAACTTATCGCTCAATATACTTAAAAAGCACATGATCTTCTTTACCAATGTCCGCTGCACGATCTGAACTGTCAACAGAAGGTTCATATCTTTTACACTGGATTAGACATCTCCACCCGCAAAATTCTTGACTCTAACGGGTTCTTCTTTGATTGCCATGAAACGAGCCCTAAAACAATTACAAGTCATGGGAGACATTCGCCCATGTCTGGTAGGATGAACAATACTTGGAAAGAATCAACGATGTCCGAGACAATGTTGATGCCATCCACGAAAGTTTCAAAGGGGAACATCTAACCAAGGAGTACCCTCTCAAAAAAGAGGACGATGCAATCAAGCATGGCAGGTATATGGAATCCTTAGAAGAAACCATCATCAAATTTTGCAAAAACACAATTAAAAAATAGACCGCGGATGATGAAAGGATGAGGAAGATCCTTGAAAACACATAATCGAACATAAAGGCACTTAAAACTAGAATAAAGAACCTACAGAAAAAAGCTTATCAATTAACCCATAAAGTCCTTACTAATACAGGAGAAAAAGTCAAGGCAATAACGAAAATGGTAGGAAACACATAAAAGGAGCCAGTTCCTCATGACTTACCACCTACGCCGTTTCTAGGACATTTGAAGGAACAAATGGGTAGCCCTTACAGAACTTGAGAAACCGTTCGCATGAATGGAAATCTTGAGGAAATTTATAATGCGAAAGCTCAAGATGATGAAGGGGACATGGATGTCAGTTGGGACATTACGAGCAAGGATGTAGAAAGGCTTAGACAATTCATAAACACTATATCACACTTTTACCCAACTTGAACCAGTGTGCAACTTTATTATTCCACTGGGAACCAGTCCTTTGTTATGGATAAAATTATAAAGGAAAAAGTATGGGATTATGATATTCCTTTAAATGATAACGTAATGCAACTTTTGACCCATCAGACGGTTCACATCACACCACCTGGCGACGATTATGTAGCACCGGCTACAAATCCTATGTCTAACAAGCAATTAAACAAATTCGAGGAGGAATTTTTTTATATATTACAAAGGATGCTGATAAAGGACTTGAGAACGATTGTTATAAAGACATAGATTGTGAGAACTTCATTTAGAAAGTACTCACCAAATGAGCCAATCTCAAGGAAAATGAAATCTCAGTATTTGTATGGGTCTAATTTGTCATTCCCTAGCCAGTAGCAAATCTTAGTGTTCATTGCTACTCTCCCCCGCATTAATCTCAAGTGAAGGATAGGAACACCTTATTACTTGGCAATTAAGGGTGGAGTACATGCTTGGGAATAATATCATAAAACAAGCGATTTTATGGGTGGACCCCTGTCTATATTTCATACTGCATTTAGTTGGTTTGTTTGTTGTTCTACTTGTTTGCCTGGATTCCCGCAGTAGAAGTTTATTTATCACAGGACCAAACTCGACCATAATATGGTGATAACTTTGCAAAAATCTGCAGCAGTTATGGCGTAACAACTAAAGTTTACGCCATAACCATTTGAGTTTCGGTCGTAATCACCATTCTTGGTTAAGCCGTAACACTTTAAAAACTTAAAAATTTTATACCCACATGATTACAGCGTGACCACCAAGTTACATTGTAACCTCCTTTTGAAAACCTTAAAATTAAAGTTTTTAACATGTTTAAACCTTGTACATCTAAACAAACTTTGTGGGTATGTTTTTTGGAAACCCTTACGAGACTAAACTCGTCCACTTGGGCCACCAAGTGGTTTAAAAGGCTTGTTGCATATGCTAAATGCAACCGTGATTCCTATGAAAGTGAGTTAGGTTTGTATTTCCAGTACACTTCATAAGTCTTGTAGAACGATTTTATGCTTTGGTTTGTTTTTGTGATCACAGGGGATTAAGAGCTTGCGCGAAGACGGGGATAATCTAAAGATTTCCGCCAAATTTCAAATCTCGAAGCAATGCTCAGGGAGTTTCTTGTCCTAATTCTACTCTTTCCTTTTTATTTTATTTCCTTAAAGTACAATAGGGATTTGTACCAAAAATCAAGTGGGGGGATGGGAGTAGAATTAATACTTGACGTATGTTTTGCCTTTGATTTTCTAGTTTTCTTTGAAAATTATGCCAATTTTAAATTTTTTGACATGTTTTTCTTAGATAACTAGAATTAATCTTTGCCGAATGCACATTACCCTTTATTATTACTTGGTGAGATTTAAGCCTAATATTCCGTTTCCATCATATTATCAAAATCACCAATATAAGTGTGCCGGTAGTATTGTGGACTTTAGAACTTGGCCTGTGCATCTTTAAATTTCGAGACCTAGATTGATTAGCTATGAATAGATAGTTCAGGAAGACAACACTTAGAAAATCACCCAAATAGCCTATATGTGTGTGTTTATCGACTTGTTACACTGACTTGTCGACCACCCGTGATAAACCTTTTTGTTGCACTCATTCTTAGTGCAAGATACCCCTAGATCACCCTTGTTAAACCAATCTATGTTTTCACCCAATGTTATATATATCGTTACACCATTTTGCCTTAACCTACCTTGTAGTCTATAGTTATATTTGTGTTGTAATTTCTGGCTACTTAAGTCCATGGTTCAAGGGAATAGGAACGAAAATTGTATGCATTCGTGGAAGACCAATCAGTTATGATCTACAAAGACCCCCCTATATCATCACTTTTGACATTGTTCATCTCAAGTGGGGGGATGTGCGTATAATATTAAATGTTGCAGGGGCAATAATAAAAAGATATAAACTCATGTAGCATTTTCATGTTTAAAAAAAAAAAAAAGAAGACGGTGCAACTAAAAGCCACCCATGTGCTAAAGAATGGAAAGATGGTGCAAATTAAGTCATCTAAATAATTATGGAGCTAGTAGCCCATTATTGCACCAAGCTATCTCGATAATTAAATAATGGAGCTAGTAGCCCATTCTTGAAGATCAAATTTTCGGACTTAGACTCTTGGATCTATGGATGGACAGTAGCTAGTTATGACAACTTTAGATTACTTTAGACTATTTTTTGTGTTTTTATATTAACAACCATTAAATATGTATCCCATGTCTATCCTAACCACTTTATCGCCCTTTAAAACCATATGACACTTGTTGCCTTCGAGAATTATTTAGACCCTAATTCTAACTAGAGCAGATTTATGTATTTTCCAAGCTTATGATAGAATACATGCTATGATTGTGCAATTGAGCGATCACCCCGAAAATGAAACACTTAGACTAGCGGAGAGCTGAGTGACTTTTTATCCCCTTTTCATGAGGTGTTCGGCTTTGATGTTTTCTAGCATAAGTGTTTTATAGATTCATTTCTGTAAGTAATTTTCGAGAAATCTTTTAACGAAATGTTCTAACATGTTCTACTTGAGGGCAAGCAGAAATCAAGTGGGGGGGATATTTGATAACATCAAATATTTAATACTTTTTAGTGGCAAAATACCCCCTATATTACCTGCAAATGTTTCACTAATACTCGAAAACGAGATATTTTCCATCGTTTTGTAGTTTTCAGGTAAAAAGCAGGAAAATGACAAGAAACAAGGGAAAAAGGGCTTAAAGTGTAATTATCTGAGATGTTTACGGCCGTAACACCAAAAATGTTACACGTATCCAGACTATTAAGCAAGTATGAAGATCAAGGACAACTTTACGGCGTAACTACGCCGTAAACAAGTATTTGGAAGGAAATCTTACCCATGATAGAGTTACGGCGTAACACCCCTTATGGTTACGCTGTAACCATGAAGATCTACAAATATGGAATGAAGATCACGTACGTATAGATATTATTTGAAGGTTACGGCGTAACACAATATCTGGTTACGCCACAACAATTTCTTATTTATGGAATGCCGTGTAAGAAGGTTACGGCGTAACACACTTATCAGTTACGCGGTAACAGATTCGATACTTATAAATAGAGGCCTCATTCAAGCTATTCCGAATGACTTCCTCTCAGCCAATTGGGAAAGGGGACAAGGCTTCTAACATTCAATGAATTCCACCTGGAGTCCAAGGGAGAATCACACTTTATTGACTTTTTGTATTTAATCATTCCAAAATACGAATACTATAAGAATTATGAGCTTTCAATCTATGATTACTTCTATTTCTTGTTGTGTTTTTGTTACCATGAGCGGCTAAGCACTTAAAGTGCTGGCCTAGTTATGTAGTTACTATTGTTATGATATTTGTTTCCTGTTAGATTATGGTTTCGTTAGATATTCCTTGACTATCGTGTAACCCTGGGTTTTGGTAGTACGGGTGGTTTGGACCCTTTGACTTGCACATTATTAGGTATTAAACATGTTAATATGAGATCATGGGTTACTAGGAAGGATCTATGACAGTTCCTAGTGTAGGAAAAAACGGTCTTCGCACTTATGCTCAATATACTTGTAAAGCACAGAAACTCTTTTAGAGGGGGTTAATAATTTGTATAGGTTATTAGATAAGTTTTAGGAATAGTAAAATTGTGATTAATCTACAAATAGATTACATACCTCCTATATCGATTTGGACTATTCAGAATCGCAAGGGAGTATAGGATAGACTAAATATACCTATTCAAGTCTATCGACCTTAGAAACCACTAGTGAAACCATAGTTTAACATTGCACAGGAAAACGTTTTCATAACAGTAGTAATGAAGTAACTAGGTTAGCACATTTTCTCTCCTGATATCTCCAACTCTTTTAGTTTTTAGTAATTAATTTTATTGTTATTTTAAATTCATTTCGAATCAAGTCAAAAACCATTTTTAAACGTGTCATTTCAAATTAAAACTAATTACAACTTAGCTCTTAGGACGACGTAGGATTTACCATTCTATACTACCTACGATCGGGTTCTCTGCCCGTTAGTGCGTTGTCAGGTAGATCGAGTTTTATAAATTTAAAACTTGATAAATTAATATTTAAAATAAAATACGCATCAAGTTTTTGGCGCCGCTGCCGGGGAGCTAATGCTTTTAGTTTTAAATTCTTCAATGAGAACAAGAAGCAAAGCAAGGACGGTTACTCCGTTTGCTAATCCGGAAAGACAAATTCGAGCAAGAAGAGAGGTTTCGCCCATACCCATTCATAACATCTATTCTTTCTACGAATCTGAGTCATCCGAGTCAGATACATAAAATGTAGATATTGAAACCCTCACATTAGAACAATACCTAGCTCTCGGCCTAAACAACGCTAGGAGAAGATTCACCTGTCCTGATAACTCAACATTTGAAGTTAAAGGACAAATTCTAAGGGAATTACGTAAGATTTCCTTCTCAGGTGGTCTAACCGATAGTGCTATCGAACACATCAGTAATGTGCTTGAAATCGCTAGAATATTTAACGCATAGGAGTCTACCCTTGTACAAGTATTCCCTCTAACTCTGAAAGGAATCGCTAAGAGATGGTTTCAAAGAACATTGACCGAATGTACAAAAAGTTGGAGTGATCTTGATGTGCTATCGTTGTATGGTATATTTAAGATGATTCAAGTTTTAAATTTATATTTTGCCGACTATACCTAAAAAACAACACTTTAACGGGCAGTGTACCCGGTCAGATAAAGTTTCGTGGTAAGTAGGGTGTCGATCACTAAGAGCGAGAGCATTAATTCCTAATTCTATCAGTATTTTAGCTATCTAAGTTAAACCTAAAACTAATGCAAAAGGGGGGTTTCAGTCTGAGATACTGGCACGGTTTTGTGTATCTAACCTAAGGTTTTGATGACAAGTAAAGCAATAAACACACACAAGAAGACAAACAAACGATAGAGAAGCGGTCGAGAACTAATGTAAGGAAAACGTATCAACCATGAATAATCTAATAAAACACAGGTTTGTTTATTTAGTGCAATGTTGTCTTATCTCAAAGGGGCATATCATTCCTAGACTTAGGCGATACTTCTTCCTAAGACCTAGACATGTTAATCCTGTCACAATTAGATGCATCCGCATAAAGCAAGCATTTGTTGATTATAATCTATCTTATGAGATTAATAATGGCGCTGTTACTAAACCCTAGCTCATTAAGACTTTACCCACTTACTACTTAACGGCTCTTATATACTAGTAGTCCACTGTCTGAGTCCTTACCAATTGATTAGAACTTACTCGTTGGTACCAAGGTTACCTTATGGCTCAACTAAGCTCATAATCAAAGGGCAAAGATAGGTCAATATTCGTGATCCTATGATTTTAGATATATAAATTGCAATATGGAGAGCTATCCCGGACTCTTAGCTTACGCCTAAACAACACCAAAGTTGCAGCGCATTAAATATGTAGGACTAGACCCGGTTGAATGATAGGTCGCATACTTAAGCACGTAAACGAATATAAATTGATAAACATAAACAATAATCAACAATAAATTAACCAATCAAGATAAACAAACCAAACATTAGATCTTCATAAACATGGCTGATACCTAAAGGTATCAGCCGATAGTCATTGTAAAAATACACAGTTTGATATATGAACGATTAAAATAAAGAAACCTTAATCGTACGCGTATTCGGTTTCACGAAGATTACAAGAGTTTTCCTATGATCTTGAGGCTCTTTTCTGACCTTCTATGCTCTTTTGATTGTCTCTTGGTCGACTTGGTGGTTTAGGGATTCGCTTTCATACCTAAAACTGAGTTTTAGATCGTCTATTTATATAGTCTGGTAGTCAGTTTGATACGCCGTATCCATCCATGTGGGATACTACCTATTGGGCTTTCTTGGAGTAAGGACCATGTTTGATATCTTCCAGAATCTTCGTGTATAATAAACATTGAATACAGCATAGTGAAGTTCATGAATACGGCGTATTAAACAGCGTATTGAAGTTCATGAATACGGCGTATTAAACTTCATTCCTTTTGTGGTCTTTGGTGAGTGCATGCACGGATACGCCGTATCTTCTTGATGGATACGGCGTATTGGTCTTTATAATATTAATCTTCAAAATATCTTCATTTAAGCTCCAGAATGCGCGCCTTTTGCTATGTTTCACCAATTACTTCATAATTATTGAAATTCTTAAATATAAACAATTAAGTAACAATTCTTTGCAATAACTATACAAAATGGGTTAATATCATGGGATAAACGATGCTATAAAATAGACGTTATTTGATGTCATCATGCTCACTAGCACACCGACCACACTTGGTCTCGTCACATGTCTCCATAACAACCATCGATCTATATTACCATGAACTAGACTTCACTCCTTTCTAGATACACTCGTTTTGAACAATAACGTTGGTATTTTCCCTTCGGGATGACTTAGTCACAACGACTCACATGAGACTCTCCATGCAGTCAATAGGAGTAAGGTTACTTGCACAAAAATCCGTAGTAGGGGTAAATAACATTTTCTCCTTCCGAAAGCTTGTCCCAGACATTTATCCCAATTATCAAGCATTTTAAGGGTGACGATTTACCCGACATAGCCTGGTTCTTCCTAAATTACGCATAGTTGATCAAGTTATGCATAATTGATGACCAAACGAAGTCATGTCCATCCTTGTCAAAATGTTCCTTTTTCATACGCTACACGCGTAAGTCATTTTCTCGGCATATAAAAAGGTTAAAATAAAATTTTGGTTGTTTTAAAAGAAAGAAAAGAAGATAGCATCATTCCATCCTCCATTCTCATTATTCATTTATTTATTTATATGTTTTTTTAAAAGAAGATTTATTTGACACCACCGAGTCAGTTTATGAAATTTGAAAACACATTTACTATTGTTTACACAAATAGCTTATACAACAAAATCAGTACAATTCGCGCAACGAGATTCGTTCAACACACAAATTCGTTATCGCAATCCACAGTTTTAAAATCCTTAATCTACAAAACATCATTTAATATAGTTTGGTCAACGGGTCTCGGCAAGTATCAAAAATAATACCCACTCATGGATTATACATACAAGTAACATATACGTGCGAAGGATTCCCCAACTAGAATCATTCAACACTCGGGGTCAAGTCAATCTAGTAACAAGTTCACTCGAGGGCAACAACATCTACAATCACACCACTCATAATCAAGAATAACCATGATCTTCCATAACCATAATAATAATAATAATAATAATGCTGGGGGTAGTACACGTACAACCAAAAATCCCCCAAAAGTTACAATCTTCGGTTCCAAGACCGGTACATCGAATCATAATGTTTTCTAAGTATCTACTACGAGATCCTACATAAATATCCGAATGGCTGATGTGTTTTCAAAAACAAAATACACCCGGCAGCATGACCTCACTAACTGGCACTAGCAGTTTAGTGAACTATACAAAATGGTCATAATCCAACAAAATCAAAGCAAACAATCAATAGGACTACTGAGGTCCTGGAGGTCTCCTCTCTACATTAGTAAGGCATCTATCCAATCCAAGTATACACTGCATCAAAGTACCCTCGCGGCTACTCAACTCGGCAACCAAAGTCTGAAGTTGCTGAATCTGCACTTCTCTGTGCTGTACGGCGACCTGTAAAGTCTGCACATGCTGACTCAATACCGCAATCGTCTCATCCCTTTGGGTTGCAGCTTGCTGACCCTGCTCCAGTTCGCTCACCACCTGAACCATCTAAGATGCCATCACCTGCATCTGATCCTCCACAGTAGAAACTGTAGGACCAATCTCCCCAATAGCAATGCTATCAGCCACCTCAGCATCACTCACCGTAATCACCTTCTTCACTAGCAACCCATGACCATACTCCAGATTACCCATGCGGGTACATAAATCCTCAATCACTAACGGAGGCACAAGAACTCCAGGTGCTAGGAGGGTAAGAGAATGTCCCTCAGCAGCAGCGGTAGATGAACCTCCTACCTCGTAAGGGATTGGTGGGGGCATAACTGGCATCAGAGGTGGTGTGACGGGTGCCATCAACCACTCCTCATCCATCTCCCAAACCTCCTTATCATCCTCGTCATCATCGAGGCCATCATCGCTAAAATCATCATCACCAAATAGCATGGCTAAGTCCTCCTTCATGTCCATCACGGCGGCGACCATTTGCTCCT
>BQNB010109757.1:0-20246 GCA_026074375.1 Tanacetum coccineum
TAAGTTCACAAGTTTATGATATACGAAATAACCTTTGAGATATGAACACAATATGACTAAGTCATATTGTTTTTTGCAGCAGTCTGAGGTCAGTTTCGTAGAGTCTACCACCAACGGATTTCTAAGCTCCTCATTAACTTTCTTTCTTTCAAGAAGTTGTCAATATGATCTTTCTCTGTCCAAGCACTCTTCGGCATTGTTTCAACTTTCTTTCCAAGTTACAAAAGTCTTTGCTTTAAACTTCGAGTATGAAACAGATTCAGATACATATGTAACTTGAGCTTGTGTGGTTGGTGATGTCTGTGTTGATGTTGTCTTAGCTTCTCCCTAAACCAACAATCCTTTCTTGAGTAGATTCAGAACTTTCTTGGAAGCCGTATCAAGCAGTCTTGATGTATAAAGCCCAGATATCTGAAGTATACACTTAACCCTTTTAAGAATTTGATACCACAACACCAAAGTCAATTAAGTCTCGTATGTCTGCATTTATCCTTATATGATATAGATGATATAAATTGAAACACCAAAGTCAATTAAGTCCTGGATGTCATAATTATTCCTTTTGAGTAGTTGAAATGATAACACCTAAGTCAACTAAGTCCCAAATGTACTCATTTCTTTCTGCAGAATACTGACTATCTTAAGGAATCATCATACTTATCAAACCTATGTGTACCTCTTTTGTTAACTATTCTACTCTCTTTAAAAAAATTAGCTTAGTGATTAACCGTTTGAGGAAGCATTTATTGAATCAGTAACCAATCTTCTCACGCTTAGAATAAATTTTCTTACAACACTTCCCCTAGTATCTTAAATGATGCATACTTGAAATTAACAAGATATCTCCACCCCCATGTAGTTGAAATAGTGCACCCGAAAGTAACATGTTAAACACTGATTTCTCTATGGTTATGACATTTGTCTTCTCGGAATGACCTAAAATGAGAATAGGGTATGAATTCTATCACGTGTACTCATTATCTTTCTTGTATATCTATTCCTTCCCCCTTGCTAGTTTCGATACCTCGGAATCAGCAAAACCTAGTACGCACATATACTTGAGATCGTGTTCGAAGAATTGATAAGCTTAAATCTATTCCGTGAGAATCAACTAAGTCTTAAATTGCAAATAAGTCCCTAAAGTTTGAAACAAATGACATCTAAAGCTCTTGTAGTTAATATAAATTAACTCCCCTTAAAAATGTTATCCGTCATTATCCAAAACATTATCCGTTTATTCCGTGACTTATTTTAAAAGACCGTTTTAAAAGATTATTTGATGACATATTCTCCCCCTCAAATGATGACCCGTTTTCTATTTAAAGAGTTGTAGTCATTGTTTGAGTAGTCGAATTATCTTTGGAAATCTTTTTGTGATTACTGAAAATACTGATTCATTATGAAGACAACTTTTTACCAATAAAAATAAGATTCCTCTTATTTTGATAAAGAAATGTACTGACATGTACATTAATTTGTATATAGGAAGCATGGGTTGTGTTGCAAAGTAAACACAATCCTTTGCATGGTCATAAAGTAGACCTTGCCCGATAATAAATTCCCGTTATGAGGTGAAGTTTCCTTTTTGAAATACTTGCCTTTAAGATGATGACCGGGTTGCTATTTGAAATAATAGCAAGCCATTTTTGGCATGTTTTGAAAACATTTAGAACTTCTGCTCGAACTTCATTTACAGCCTCGTATCATTATTGAATGACATTTCTAAGACCGTAAATGTTATCGATTTTCAGAAGACATGCCATTATTACCTCTTTTTATATTTTTTACATTTTTTAATTTTTTTCTTTTGTTTTAAAGATTTTATACTTTTGTATTTTGATTTTATAAAAGTTTTCTAAAAAAATGAAAAATCTTTTTGGATTTTATGGTTTTTAATATATATACATATGATACACATGATATCAGAATAGGTACCACCACTATTCTTTAGCTTCATCTGCCAACTGTTTTAGTGTCTCAGGCGTAAAACTTCGCATTCCCAGCTTGTTGATAAGAAATTCAATTCTTTCTCTGCATAGGGATTTAGTGAAGATGTTCGCTAGTTGATACCCCGTGTTGACAAAGTAAAGCTCTACCACTCCATTCTTCACTTTCTCTTTGATGAAGTGCAATCTGATGTCAATATGTTTTGATCGAGAATGTTGAACATTGTTGCAGCATAAGGCAATAGCGCTTTTGTTATCACAGTACATTAGAATTTTATTGAATCCAAGGACATAGTCGGTAAGCTGTGATCTCATCTAAAGGATTTGAGCACAACAGCCAGACATGGCAATATATTCAGCTTTCGTACTGGATATCGCAATGCTTTTCTGCCTTTTTGATGACCATCTAACAAGTATGTCTCCCAATAATTGCATACATCCAGAAGTACTTCATCTAGTATCTTGGCAACCCGCGTGATCAACGTCTGCATAAGTTGTTAGAGAAATAGAAGAATCCTTTGGATACCAGAGTCCTCGATTTATGGTTCCTCGTAGGTATTTAAAGATCCTTTTTACAGCATGGAGGTGCTTTTCAGTAGGCTTTGCCTGATACCAGGCACACATGCATACAAAAAATGTTAGGTCTGGTCTACTGGCTGTAAGATACATAAGGGTGCCAATCATTCCACGATAGTGTGTAGGATCTACGACTTTCCCTTGTGTATCTTCATCCAGTTTGGATTTCTCCACCATGGGAGTATCCACGGGGTCACTAGATTCCATACCATATTTCTTCAAAGATTCTAGAGCATATTTAGACTGGTTTAAAAAGATGCCTCTGGGACTTTGTGAAATCTGTAGTCCTAGAAAAAATGATATTTTGCCCATCATCGACATCTTAAACTTTGAACACATTATTTTTGAAAATTGGTCACATAATTCAGGTGTAGTAGACGCAAAGATTATATCATCAACATAGATTTGTACCAGGAGAATATCTTTGCCTTGTCTTCTGATGAACAATGTGGGATCCACGGTTCCTTTAGAGAATTCCTGAGAGAGTAGAAACTTCGACAATAGATCGTACCACGCGCGAGGAGCTTGTTTCAACCCATAGAGAGCCTTCTTAAGCTTGTACACATGATTCGGATTGTCTTGATCCACAAACCCGTCCGGTTGACTGACATAAACTTCTTCGCGCAGAATGCCGTTCAAGAATGTCGTCTTAACATCCATTTGGTAGACGATCATATTCATGTGAGCAGCATATGCGAGGAAAATTCGAATAGCATCAAGTCTAGCCACTCTTGGAGCAAAAGATTCTTGCAAAATCATTTTCCCTCTTCTTGAAGGTAACCACATACAACTAATCGAGCCTTTTTTCAGAATTCCTCCTAATTCATCAAGTTTCACCTTGTAGATCTATTTTAAAGTAATAACCATCACTTTATCTGGATGAGGAACAAGTTCCTAGACTTCAAAAAGTTCAAATTCATTTAGCTCCTCTTGCATTGCTTCAATCCAACATGATTGTGTTAATGCGTCTTTATAAGTCTTTGGTTCAACTGATGTGAGGAAAGCATCGTAGTAACAAAAGAAGGCTTGTTCATGTAGTTGGAGTCTTGTGGAAACAAGTCTTTTAAGTTCACCGATGATGTTGTCTAAAGGATGATCCTTGGTCTATTTGTTAACATGTTCTGAGTTAGGAGCATCAGTTTGCACAACAGTGGGAATAACATCCAAAGAAGAAGATTCAAAATTGTTTTCTGGAATTGGAATACCAAAGAATGGATCGTTATTCATGTGTGCAACATCTAAGTCGTGATTCTCTTCTTCAACATTGTTAGAAATGATAAGAGATTGAGTTTTGGGTAAAGTTTGTGAGTTACTAGGTGATGGTGCATCTTTGTAAGTAATAAGAGACACTAGCTAAACTCGATCAGGAGGTCAGGGAGGATTAAACAAGAACATAGCCATATTAGATTGATGAGAGAAAAGGAAAGATGTGTATGTGTTTTAGAGAGAGAAAGAACACACACACCCCTTATGAGATAATGTTACAAATGAATCTTCACCCCTTTATAGAAGTATGGAAGGGGTATTTATAGGTCAAGACAAGGGAAACTATTCTAACTTAACAGTTCTAGTCCCTGCGGGTATTGCCTAATAATAACTAGTGTAATTCCATATAAGTCAACATATTTTAAGGTTAACAATCTTCCCCCAATATATGGACATACAGAATTACTTACAATGTTCCTATCAAGCACAAATAAAACACAAATAAAGTCTTCCAAAGCGCTTCCAAAGCTAAAGATGTCTTCTGAGTTCTCCTGGTCTTGAAACTTGTACTTCAGCTTGGATCTTCAGTGTCTTTAATTATACAGGAACCATTGTAGTAAGCATGAGTTGGATTAACTTCCCCCCAACTCATGCAGCATGTCTTGAAAATCTTTCTTTTTATACTTCTTTTTGGCAAAGTTTCTGAATTAGCCTCTCCCCAAACCAACATCCCTATCTTGAGCAGATTCTAAAACATTGATGTAGCTTCAACCATCTTCTATATGTTATTGACGTACACAGTGGAATTTTATAAAAGAAAAACCACACCAAATACTACTGCTACTTGTCATTGGGTCTTGGTGAATATTCGTTTAGGGGTACATGCGAGAAATCAGCAACAATTCTTCTCACGTATGCAGAATACTTCACAAACCATACTAAGTAAAGTAGTATACACTACTTCACCTCTAGAAGTTTACATGGTAATATCAAAGTCAACTAAGTCCCAGATGTACACATTTCCCCCGGGAAGTTTACATGGTAACTATCTCATTCAAATACAATCTAGCCAACCTTTCCATCGTATAATCCTCACGCATAGGTAGGAAATAAGCAGACTTAGTCAATCGATCCACAATGACCCAGATTGTGTCATGTCCACTACTAGTCCTAAGCAAAATAGTTACAAAATCCATAGCTATTCCTTCCCATTTCCATACGGGAATCTCAGGTTGCTGGAGCAAGCCAGATGGCCTTTAATGCTCAGCCTTAACCTTTAAACAAGTCAAACACTTACTAACATACTCAGCTATGTCCTTTTTCATTCCAGGCCACCAATACCTATCTCTCAAATCATAATACATCTTATCAGCTCCTGGTTGTATAGAGTACTTCGACTTATGGGCTTCATCCATTATCAGGGTTCTTTCCTCACCCTTCAAAGGTACCCATATTTGATCCAGGTTGTATAAATTTCCATCACTTCTCTATTCTATCATCTTATCCAATCCTTTTTGCAATCCTTCAAACTCATCCACAACATCCTACTGAGCTGCCAGTATCCTATCCTTGATACTTGACTGAAGGGTCATATTCATAGCTCTAACTCTTTTAGGATTTACTATTTCCTTCCTACTTAGGGCATCAACCACCACATTCGCCTTACCAGGATGGTAGCGAATTTCACAGTCATAATCATTAAACAACTCTATCCAGCGACGATGTTGCATATTTAACTCTTTCTGACTAAAGATATGCTGAAGACTCTTATGATCTGCATAGATGACACTCTTTGTCCCATAAAGATAATGTCTCCAGATCTTAAGTGCAAACACGACCGCACCCAACTCCAAATCATGGGTAGTATAATTCTTCTCATGAATTTTCAACTGCCTAGACGCATAGGCTATCACTTTACCTCTTTGCATTAACACACAGCCTAGTCCTATCTCGGACGCATCACAATATACCACAAAGTCTTCTGGTCTATCGAGGAGAGCTATAATAGGCGCATTACACAACTTATCCTTCAAGGTTTGAAATGCCAATTCATGTTCCTCACCCCAATCGAAAGTCTTACACTTCTGAGTCAAGATAGTAAGAGACTTAGCTATCTTAGAAAAGTTCTCAATGAACCTACGGTAATATCCAGCCAATCCTAAGAACGAACGAACCTCGGTCGGAATTTTAGGGGATTTCCAATTCTTAACAGCTTCAATCTTACTAGGGTCTACATGAATCCCATTACCATTTATCACATTCCTAAGAAACTGTACTTCTCTTAGCTAGAATTCACACTTAGAAAACTTAGTATACAATTTCTCCTTTTTGAGCAGTCCCAAGGCTAACCTTAAATGTTCTACATGCTCCTCTTGAGTCTTAGAGTAGATTAAGATATCGTCTATAAATACTATCACAAACTTACCCAGATAAGGCTAACAAACTCTATTCATCAAATCCATAAATACCGCTAGTGCGTTAGTCAGACCAAAGGGCATTACTGTGAACTCGAAATGTCTATAACGAGTTCTAAACGCAGTCTTTGGAATGTTATCCTCATGCACTCTTAGCTGATGGTATCCAGACCTAAGATCTATCTTCGAGAAAAACTGTGACCCTTACAGTTGATCAAATAGATCATCAATTCTAGGAAGTGGATAACTATTCTTAACAGTCAACTTGTTCAATTCTCTATAATCAATGTACATCCTAAAAGAACCATCCTTTTTCTTAACAAATAATACCAGCGCTCCCCAAGGCAAAGAACTTGGTCGAATGAAACCTTTGTCTTGGAGTTCCTTGAGTTGTCCTGACAAATCCTCCAATTTAGAAGGTGCCAAACGATAAGGAGACTTTGCTACCGGCGTTCTCTAGGGATTAGCTCAATTGGAAATTTAATTTTCTGAATAGGCGGTAATCCTGATTGGTCATCCGGGAATACCTCAGGAAAATCTCTAACCACATCAATCTCTTCTAGTTTCTTACCACTAGCCATAGCACCCATCAAAAATCTCGCTTTATCTTCCGGTCTCTCTCCTACTTCTCTAAGCACCTTGCCATCCGGTAGTGGTATCCTCACTACTTTTTCATGACAAATTATTTCAGCCTTATAATTAGACAACCAGTTCATACATATAATCACATCAAAACTTCCATGCCCAAAAGGTATCAAATCGATGTCAAAGACATGACCCTCGATTTCTAGTTTGCAACCCTTAATAACCTTATTTATAAAAACCCGCAATTTTCATCAATGTAATTTTTCATTTATTAAACTAGATGCAATGTAATATCCATCTATTATAAATATATCACCTTCTTACAGGGAAATTTTTTGCTTTATCTCATTATGCAACGTAACTTGCATCTCTAAAGTAAACGAGCTCACGCAACCTCTATCAATGCCATCTATATCTATGTTTATATCATATAAACATCCTAATATTTCAAGTGTATATCTTAATATCATTATTACCAAGTGCATTATCCATTTAACGTACTTTTCAAAACGTTATATCAAAACAAGCATTAAACGTTAACGTTTATATCAAAACCCTAATTATATGTAATGTATACATATAAAATGAATGTGTAAGCCTTTAAACATATGTACAAGTGTACAATGCATAACATTTGTATAACTTTTCGCTACAAAAAAATGTACAATCTTTTTAGCTCAATGTACAAGCCAATAAAGCATAAAATTCAAACTAGCTCATTTCCCTCCAAAATCTTAAGGATTTCGTACCACCTCTTTAGCACTAATTATGAGCACTCAATACAAAATATTTAAACACTTTTCTCTCTCTAATCTCAGCTGCTACACTAACCCTAAAACTTTAATTCTAAACCCGAAACCCCTAGCAAACTCGTTACACCCTTAAACTAGTTCATAGTTTTCAGAAATTTGATCCGTTGATAAAACATGGGATCTGGGAAAAATCAATAGGCTTTGGGTATTAAGTGAAGATACTAGGTTTTATCCCTATGTCTTGTGATCATTTTTCCGATTGACTCAATCCGATTCGACGTCGGATGAATTAGTTATAGCCGAAATGGCAAAGGTGCGCAAATTCTGCACACCTATAGTAAACAGCTATTATCTCTAGATTTTTGTATAGTAACCCCTAAATATGTAAAATTAAAAGTTGTAGAGGACTCAAATATCTAACCATGCTCACTAGTTTGAGATTCATCGGAGTTATAGTTTGTAAATGGCAACCATTTTACCGATACTGATGTTAGCTGTCCAAAAACGGCCATGTATAAACTAAATAAATACCTCAAGCTCCTTCATGACTCACCACCACCTTCATCACCATGACCTCACCACCACATCACCATCACTCCAACACCTTACAAGCACCTCCATCACCAACTTGTAAGCTCCTTGTCACCTACTTGTCCTTCTTGTGGCCAAAAACCCTCCAACACCCCACACCTTGCAAATCTACACTTCTAGCTCAAAATACTCATCTCTAGGCATCCTTAGTCATCTATCTACAGATCTTGATCCCTTATCCAAGTGTCCTTGGCCTCTAAGGTGTAAAACTTGGGCACTAAGTTTCCATGAGCCATATAAATAGCCGAATACCCATTTCCATTCAAATCACATCTCAAAAACTCATATACTCGTCAATGGAGTTCTAAATCAGATCAAGTAAGGTTAAGAGAAGTCCCTAAGCTCATATTAGAAGCCAAGAAGCAAGAAAAACAAAGCCTTAAAGTCGTTACTAGGCGTACGAACCCGAAAACCCTATTTTGACCCATTTCTAGCTCAAGTATGCTAAGATCTTGTTCCATAAGCTTATAATCTGTATTAGAATGTTCATAATACTCTTAATATCATATATGAACTCTTATTTGAAGCTTTGAATCCTCAAACCCATGTATTTTTAATAAAAACCCTAAAAATGACCCATTTTGATTTTCTAGCTAACGAATCCTTTTTTCTAAACTTTCGTTACGTTAAAACATCTTATTTTAGCTTATACTAATAAGCTATAACCTGTAAATATCATTTAGAATCTTAAAATAACCTTGCATGTCTTTTGGACTTGTTTTGCAAAAGTTTCCATGCATAGGGGTATATAGCGTAACTTTATGAAATTTATAACTAAAGGGGCCGAAAATGTCATTTATAACTATAAGGACCTATTTTGTCAAATTTCAAAGTTAAAGGTTTAAATTATATATAAAGGACTAAACTTGTAAAAGTTTATAAACCAAGGGTATATATTGTAACTTATCATCGACTAGCTTTTAAAGAAACTTATAATCTTATCGTATCACGATACTAGGGAATTTCATGTGAGGGGTTCCATTTGGGTATTTGTTTTGACGAGTTTGCTGGGTTTACGATTTAAAATGCCTTGGCTCCTCAAACAATACTGTGAATGCAAGTATTTTTCTATATGCTATCTTGATACATTATTGCCTAAGTCCATACCTTTGCCATTAAGTCCCCACTATCATGAAGCGTTAATTACTCGTCGGGGTAAGCGCGAGAATGCTATGAAGAACTATTTGGATGGAGCTCCCTATTGAGTAACCAATATTGGTCGATAACCAATAACACACATTTGAATAACTTTACGAGTGTTTTGGCAAAGACACCCGTTAGGTTAATTATTTGTGGTTATTGATTAACCTAAGGCTTTGGTGTCATGAACTTAGGGCAATAATATTGCTTTCCATGATAATTGTACATGCATGCAATTATTACAAACTATAGGTGTATAACAACGTAACCCACTATTGAACTGCATTCAAACTACTTTACTTAAACCTATGAATTTCACTCAACATTTGTGTTGACTTTTTAGCATGTTTATCTCAGGTAACAGAACATCTTATGGCATGGAGTGGCATGGACTTGAAGATGGCTAAACTGCTATCATTCAAACTTTATGTTTTCATGTAGATTTTGGGGCCTCTGTTTGTAAAAACTCTGATGAAATAATGAATGATAACTTATCTTTTAAAACGTCTCTTTCAAGTCGTTTTCTATTATTATGACTGTTGTACTATGAAATAATACCCCAGATTAGCTTCCGCTGCTATATGTCAAAACTGGGGGTGTTATAAACTCTGGATAAATGGCTCTTTATCTTTCGCCCTAAATGTGTGAGGTAATGATAATTTTTTTAGATAATCACCAAAAAGCCCTCTATATTCAACAGGTGGCGCTCTCAGAGTATACATCTTGAAATAATCACTGCTCTTTAAACCATATGAGTGGCTGCTCATCTATATTTGGATATAACTCTAGTTTTGGTTTTTTATCCTAACGATAAAGACTATTAATGTAGAGAAAAGGCTGACTACTCAAACGAGAAAAATAAGTAAATATGAAACAATCTAAGTAATGTAACCAACTTGGTAAAAAGTTTCCCAAAATACACCCATTTGAAATGGATACATGCTTGACCAGAAACAACCTTGCTGGATTCCTTCAGATTCTTTAGTCCACCAACGATCAGTCCACACTTGATGGACTCTAAAATATAAATCTTAAAAATGGTATATATTAAAAACAAGTTTAGTAATTAAATGACTTGACTAGTGTTTGTAAACGAATACTAACCTTGAAACACAATACAAATCCAGACAATGAATATGTGGGAACAAAGTTGGGGTTAATTTCCAATACTTTATGGTGTGCTTGCTTATGGTTTGAGTTAACATTCCTGATGGCAGCGTATAACTCCCGCCACATATGTTCTCCCCAAGGAAAATCATTCCAATCTTCAAGATCCTCAACCATCCTAAGAAATACATCATCTACTGCAGATCCTAAATCATGACCCATGAATATAACTTCCAAAGATAACAATAAACACACTCGTATAGAGTCTGAATCAGAAAGGCTGGTGAATCGCACTTCATCCTCAATCAAAGATAGAAGATCTATGTTTTTAACATACTCCCCTATCTTTTCAGGAAATACACGATCACGAAAAGTGATATCACCGTCCCTAAAATTACAGAAACTTATCCACCCAAACTTAAATCCACTAATGAGACAAAATTCACGACGCCCAAAGTGAAGAGTATGCTCATTAACATTATAAATTAGTGGAAGATCATAGTGATCATTATCAGAAAACTTTTGCTTTTGAAGCATATAATGTATGAGACTTTCCTCATTTTGAACGTAAGTTAAATCCAACCACCGCACAAAGCAAGTTTCCCTAAACAACACACACCGGCCAACCCTAGTCTGTCTTTCATCAACGGAAAGTAATGGAGTTTGCTTTTAACGTGAACTCTCGCATGATATTCCTAAATGCACAAAAAAATAACCAAATAAGTTTAAAAATGAAAAGAAAATGAATAAACAAATTAAGAATAGTTCTGCAATATTATGAATCTAGCTGTACTAATTGTTTAAGCAGAAGATAATAAGCACAACATAATCAAATTAATGGTTGTTATGAATATATGTCAAGACATGAATATACAAATAAACATAATTTTGGAATCTTAAGACGTGTTTGGATTAAGTAGTTGCTATGAATCTATAAGTACTAATTCTTTTAGCAGGCAATTACAATAAGCTAAAAAATAATAAGTAGAGCATAAGTATGGTCATGCAGGTAAAGACAATAAGTAAAGTCAACACTATTTGCTAACCCAAATAATTTTGGAAGTTGTGGGTAGTATGTATCCTAAGAGAATATGTGAAATGAGACCTTTGTTATCTACTATTTCTGGAAAGTGAAAACATTAGGAATCAAATGTCATTTCTATACAGGTTTGCATGTGAGGTATATTTGTTTTTCTTTCCTAAAATTATTATGTAGTTTGACTGTTTGTGTGGCTTTAATCATTTAAAAAGGACTTTATCTATTAAAGGAGGAGGTCCTCTATGGTTTTTATGGTATTGCCTCTGAACTCCACAGTCATAAAGGAAGGTATCAAATGGAATTTACCAATATGTATGTAGCGTACCTCAGAACTTCCTACTTCGGTTGAAATGGGAGCCCATGTTTGTTCTTTACTATCAGAGGTCGTTGACTGAAGATTATAGGCTTGCAAGAGAGATAACTAAGGTGAGTGGTGAAGGTAATAATGTGGTTATAGCGTGGGCGCAATTTATTGATGAGCTAGATAGATTGGGGACACGTCATGTGCCTACGAAAATGGCTGAGTTTTTCCATAAGATTCAAATGAAAGACTGTAAGATAGTGGACAAATTGCAGATCTTGGCAAGGAAAATGGAGTTGAATACTCGTAAAAAAAATTTGTTCATTGAGAAGCTTAATGGTCTCATTCCATATTAAGGATGTTGGTGAAGTAGCATTTGTAGAATAATTCCAATGGCCGTGTGGTTCTATTTTACTTATGTATGTATTTATTGTGTAATGTAGAATAAGAGAAATGGCCGTATGGCCGTGTTTAAGCATTTGTAGCGTTTATTGTGTAATGTAGGCTTAATCTAAGATGGTACTTTGTATGATATTAAATTAAATAAATCTCAACACCTGTTCTATCTAACTAACAGAACTTTGGAACGAATTGGTTGGGACTTAGGAGGAAATACTCTGTAATTCATAACCATAAATCCTAAAAGTACAGAACTAAAATCCTACTTTAAGGTATGATCCATTGGAATCCTACTTTAGAACGACTTGGTTGGGACTTTGGAACGACAGTTAAATGATTTGCAACTTGCAAAAACTTTACATCAACAAACATCGCATTGAATCTTGAACAAAAACAAACCCATATCACAAAGAAACATCCAATTAACTTAAAAAACAAACCGACATTAGATTAACTAATGATTTGCAACTTGTAAGAACAAGAATAACTTAAAAAAACCAAATCAAAATCCTAAAAGCACAAAACTTTACATCACCAAAAATCAAATTAACTTAATGAAACATCAAACATAATCAAAAAAGCATTACATAAAGCAGTGCTAAATAACGAGCCACAAATAAGCAGTCAAAACTAAGAAGTTCACCAATTAGCATTCAATTCAAATAAGCTAACAATAAGCAAATGAAAAGCATACCAAAGAAGTCATAATCAATAGTTGAATCAAAGAACAATAAACATTGTGTGTGTGTATTTACAGATCTAGATTCAAATTAAAGGTTGGATCGAAAAAAAATTACCCAAAAAAAAGTGTACGACGTCAAGTCCCCGTCGTGTACCGTCTGTACAAGTCCCAAAGAAAAGAGTTAGCCGCTAATATTACATTGTGATTTGTAGCACGCCGTCGTTTGAGTATTTGATAGGAGATAAGAGAAAGTAGTGGTTGAGTATTGTGTGCCATAAGAGTGGGCCATGCCTGCATCTAACCTAAAGTGGATTGTATTTGCAAACTGCCATGTGGCGACCATTGGTTGGAGTTGAGCAGTTGAGAAGTTGAGCATGACCAAATTGGGAAGATTGAAAAAGTTGACCATAATGGGGGACAAGAAAAAGATCTTGTCCCTAAACAGTAATTTTACTCTAATTTAAAACCAAAAATATGCAAAGATTTGACATAGACATATTGATTTTGGTGTGGTTTGAAATTAAATAATTTAGTAGTGCTATAACCACATCCATAGCAATAAACATAAAATTGAAGGAAAAAAAGACCATTCTCATTCATGTTTTGGCATTTGTATGCCAACTGATTAAAAACTTGTTGGAAGAATCATAAGGCTAAGTGTTATGGTGATCGTACAGGCGACCGTCACCTCGGCACCAACTCAGCTTTCTCTCTTCTAAACCACACACAGACCAAACACACGTAATGGTGACCGCACATGCGACCAAACACTTTTTTTAAAATTAAAAAACATTACATTAATAATAATTAAACATTACAAATAAAAATACGAAAATAAAATTACGGAAATAAAATATTACAATAAATTAGTGTGCATTTGTTCGATGCCAAATGTGTTCCACTAGATTGGCTTTAAGACCAAGATGAGTTTCTTCGTCGTGTATTTTTCTGATAACTCGTACAAACTTTTATTCCGATCTTACGGATCATCTCACGATTGTTGTTCCTACGGATAAAAGTCAGGAGGAGAGTTTGCCTTTCCTTTTTCTTCTTTTCGAATCATAATTATGGTAATATAGATGCAAGAGTACATCCATATGGGAATCTTTTTAAGACTCCACGACCGTGCAGGTGTTCTTACGATAGCCCATTTTTTCTTTAGCACGCCAAACGCTCATTTCACATCTTTTCTTGTTGCTTCATGCGCTTGCTTATATCTTATTCGCTTTACATCATTTGACCCTGGCTGCGCAATAGACTTCATAAAAACAACCTATTCTGGATATATCCCGTCAGTAAGATAATATCCCCATTTATAATTCACGTCGTTAGCCACAAATGGAACCTCTGGTGCCTTTCCTACTTTAAGATCATTTAAAACAGTCGATTGATGTAAAATGTTAATGTCATTGTTCGACCCAGCAACACCAAAGAAGGCATGCCAAATCCATAAATCTTTTGAGGAAACCGCTTCTAATAAAATGAATGGCTCTGATTCGGAATCACCCCTACTGAATTAAGCACGATATGCGGTTGGGCATAAGGGCCCCGACCATTTTATACAGTCTATGCTGCCTATCATACCAGGAAAACCCATGTTTTTCCTCATGAAAAGCATTGGGTTTTTTGACGGCAGTTTGCATAGGCCTTCGCAAAAACTCGTCGCCATATAACTCCATAACCCCGTTACAGAAAGCCATCAAACAATCACGAGAAGTTTTATCACTGATTTCTAAATATTCGTCTAGAGAATCTGGAACGGCGTCGTATGCTAATTGGCAAATCGCGAAGGTACATTTCACTAAAGCGAAAATGCCAGCTTTTCCAACAACATCACAACCTTCTTGAAAAAAGGGCAGTTGCCAGAAAAATTCTCGAACAATGCGTGTGAACAGTGGTCGGTCCATTCAAAATTGTTTACAAAATAAATAGTCATTGTAAAATGGTTCTTTAGCACCGTAACGATCTCTAACAATTTGGTTTTGTTGGTTTTTTCAGATTGTAAGAGTAGATGCTTGAATAACCAAAGCAACGCCTTTTAAAAAATTACAGACTAACATTGACTTTTGCTTCATCATCCTTATCATCAAAAAATAAGTTCTCAGAACTCAATTTGAGAACATTAAAAAAAAATTTTTTTTGTTTTATTTTTTTTTTTTTTTTTTTGAGTGTGTGTTTTTGATAAAAAGTGTATATATGTAATAATTGAAAAGAAAATGTGGAGTTTTTATAAGAGGCTTTAATTATTTTTTATACAAGGTACGCGGCTCTATTTTCTTTAGTATATGTCTCATTTGTTCGGTCGTGTAGCGAACCGAATGAATTGAAAAGGTCTAGAGGAACGCGTATGTGTGTCGTCTTCGTCATTGTGGAAGACGCGTCTGGTCTTTTCCACATGGGACGACCGACCTAGCAATTCAACACCATAACGTTCAGCCTATGTAAAAGCAAAAAACTATATAGTAGTTTCAAATAAGATATAGTGTGATGTTTAGATGAGTTAATATACATCTTTCGAAGAAAACAAAATCGAGAAGTAATGTAAATTCAATACTGTCAATATTGATAGAAAAAAATATATATATTGAATAATTTTCTTTTAAAGTAAATGTTGTATTTTAATAATAGATTATGTATCTTTTTTGTGATTGATACTACATACTATGCTCGTTAAGAGTACCCGCAACTAGTCTAAATGCTCGACATCAATTAAGCGCAAGCTTGTGGTGGGCAGTGGTCACCATTGCGGTCATCTCATGGCCGAATTATGGTTAAGGAGTGTGGAGAACTAGAGGGGGGGTGGTGGAGGGGGGGGGGGGTGGGGGGGGGGGGGGGGGGTGGGGGGGGGGGGGGGGGGGGGGGGGGGGGGGAGGTGAATAGTTTTCTTGATTAATTATTATCTTTTCAAAATTTTGCTTGAAACTTTGTGTGAAATGACTTGATGTTGATATTAGTTCGTTCAAATATAAAAGTAAGTAAAAGAAAGAGTTAGAGAGATATAATCGGGACACAAGTATTTATAGTGGTTCGGCTACAAGGAAACCTTTCTTGCCCTACTCCACTTCCCGAGTCACCTACTCGAGAGTTTGTTAAACACTAGTCACCAATATCCTTTTGACCGGCGGAGAAGCCTCACAACGATGGTTACACTTCTTTAATAATACAAAGCTAAATAGCGGATTCTTCACACGGTAGAATCGAATCAACACAACTACACTTAATATACAAATGATGAATGGACTAACAACTACAAAGGAATGATCAAGGCTCAACATTGTGATCTTGAAAGAGTTATGAAGATCGAATGCAAGGTACTTAGAACTTGGAATTTCGCGGATGAATGCTCGGTATTCCATTTTTGAAGTAAGAAAATTAAAACCTTGGAAAAATGATTAAAAATAATCTACTAAATGGAAAAATACGAAAAATTTAGGAAAATTCCAAAATGCAACAAAGTTTAAGTGAAAAATAAGAAAACTCTACTAGCTAAACAAATAAGCTCCTAATAAGCTACTTTAAGCTGCGGCTTATTAAGAAAAAGGAAAAGAAAAACAAGTACAAGTATTAAATGAAAGGAAGGGATGATGGATGAGCTATTGAAGCAAGTTGGTTAACACGTTGGGCATTTGAGTGGAAGGTCACGGGTTCAAGGTCTGGCAACACCCCTTTTTGCACTTTTTTTTATTTTTGAAAACCAAGAGCTTAAAGCTGTTAAGGACAAGTTTTTGAACACTTTTAATAAAAGAAGCTTAGGCTGAAACTTAAAAATAAGCTCTCTAAGAGCTTTTGAAGCTTCTGACCACAGAAAGTGGGCTTTTAAAGGCTTAAAAGCTTGTTTCTAATAAATCACTTGCACACAAGTCATTATAAGCTCAAATGCAAAACCAAAAGCTTTCCTAGATTCCTGAAGATGTCTACAAGCTAATTCTAACAAGCTAATTAAACAGGAAACACTAAAAGCTAACTAAAATTTAAGTTTTAAACTGCCAACTCAGAAATTAATTCAAAAAGCACAAAATTAAGCTAAGCTAAAAAGCTCATTAAGCTATTTCAGAGGCTGAGCTTATGAGAACTTATCAATCAACTATAAAGCTATAAATATAAATCCTTAAACTAAATCCTATAAGCTAGAAATTCAATTTTAAAAACTAATTTAAGTCTACTACTGTTTTTGGACTTTTTGAGTTTTTTATGACCTTTAAAGCTAAATTTACTTAAGCAAATAAGCAAGAAATGAGAAAACTATTTTAAATCTATATTAAGCTATGTGTTAACTAAAAGCTAGATAAATTTAAGAGCCTAAATCCTAGAAACACAAGCTTAATTCAAGCTGAAAATTCAGCAGTATTAACTGTTGTTGGTTATGCTGATGCAATTGACACTTTGGTAAAACACAATTGCAGGTGACCTCTTTGGTCAAGCCTGCAATGCACACTCCTAATGAGTGTGTTTTAACACCAAGCAAACAAATTCCAAGCCTAATGAAGCTTGGATCAATTTTTAACAAGCAAACAAAAATGGAAAAATTACCCTGGTGCTGAAACAAGTAAAATAGACCACAAAATGTTTTTTTAACACAAACTAATCACACAAATCTACTCAAAACCTTATCAAATTTGAAGATCTAATTGACCAAAGAGAAATCACAAAGTACCTTTGACTTTTGATGGTCAAATAGGACTAAACCAAACACCCCTTTATTTCTTGACAGATTTCTCTTAACTATCAAACTAGAAAACTAACTTTCAAAACTTATTAACCTGATCATAAACTTCTTAAAATTAACCTATTAAGCAATCCTAAACATTCAATAAGCCATAAATAATAAGCTACACTATCTTAACTACTATTTTAGGTTTTTTGTTGATTTTTTTAGACAAGTAATGAAAAACTTAAGATCTACAATAACTAAGCTAAAAACAGATAATGATGACTAATAAGCACTATAAGACACAAATAAGCAACTAGAAAGCAAATCTAAGAAACTAATAAGCAAATAAGTAAACTAAGTAAACTATTAAGCAAATATTAAGCTAGAAATTAAAAGTAATGAAATTAAATGAAGACTTACCAAAAGCTTCAGCTAAACAGAAGCTTGTGCTCAAATGAGCTTATCAACAGCTCTGGCTTATCCTAAGATAAGCCAGTAAAGTCCATGGGAGCTCTTCCATTGTAAGCTCCCCTTCCATAAGCTCTTAAATCAATAAGCAAAGGTATTTAGGTTTAACTGATTTCTAGTTTAAGTATGATTTAAGGACTTGATTAAACAAGCTCAATCACTAGCTTATAGACTAGTGAGAGCTAGACTAAGCTTATATGAGCTTATGAGTAACAGTAGCATGAGTATAAGAGCTTATGACAAATTAAGCTTAAAGAGAAAGAAACTTTTCATTAACTAACTTTTGATTACATTAACTGAATTTGAGTACAATGCTTGAAAAAGGAAAAGGGAAATGAAATTTACTCAAGCTAAAACTAAAGCTAATTTAAGCTAAAAAAATTCTTAAAGCTAAAAACTAGAAAATTAAAGGTGCCTTGTGTGTGTGTGAGGTGTGCTATTTATAGCACACTACTAAACCTTCTAGACTTTTTTTCAGTTAGACGCGCCTTGATTTCTTATCCATTGATCTTTTGATAATCATTGGGGAGCAATCTCATCCGTTAAATCTCTTTGGTCATCACACGGATTACCAACATGGCATTCTGTGTGATGTGACCTTGTGTTACTTCTGTGAGTGATAGAAGAGTAAAACCCAACATTCCCTTGTGCTTCTTTGCCTTAGCCCGATCCTCTCTTGATGAAATTAACCAATAGGAGAGCTTGGATGATATCAAAGCCTACCAACATATCCATTAGCCCATGAATTGTCCTTAATGACCCTTTATTAACAACACCCCTTTGATTTGACTAGTGGGTAATTCTTGAAGACGGGTGAATAGTTGTTGGGAATAAATCTTCACAAGAGTTAATACTGCCAAGGTATAACTAACAGTACCCATGGAGTTTATACTGCCAGTACATGCTTAGTACTGCTAGAGTTAGTTAATACTGCTAGAAGAATGATTAATACTGCTGATGGTCAAAGCTGCTGACTTGGAGATAAGGATGCATGGAGATAAATAAGGAATGTATATCTTTTATATTTTAGGAAGATTTGTATGTGATTATGATTGATAGTTATCTTGTAAAGGACTCCTTGTGGTGTATAAAAGGAGATCCTAGGTTAAGGTTTAAGATACGCATACACATACATAGACGAATACATCTTAGAGAAAGATTGTAATAGCTTCAAGGTTTGTAACCCTAGTACTATCAAGAGTACTCGTATTATCAATAATATTGAAGCAGTTTTGTGATATATTCATTGTTGGTACTGTTTCATTGCTATATACTTCTAGAGTATCAAAGTGTAGATTCCGCATACACTTTGATATCCAAACAAAGTCTCAATCTTTGTTATTTTGGATTCTTCCAAGGTAACAAACACTTTACTACGTAAAGAATCGATCAAGGCGTGGGATCAACAAGTGGTATCAGAGCCTGTGCTTTGAGAAACTTTGATCTAGAAGTAATGGAGTTAGAAAATACTCAGAACAATGCGTTGGCAAAGCTTCCCATGCTCAAACTCGGGGAGTATGAGATGTGGGAGATAAGGATCAAACAGTACTTTTAGATCCAGGATTATGCTCTATGGGAGGTCATAGAGAATGGGAATTCGTGGGTACCTATTCCTGTTACAGCAACAGAAACTGGTCCATCAACAGCATTGAAGATGACTGTGCCTTCTACTGCTGAAGAAAAGATTTGTAAAAAGAATGATGTAAAGGCCAGAAGTCTACTGCTCATGGCACTGCCCAATGAACATCAACTTACCTTCGATCAGTATGTTGATGCTCAATCAATGTTTGCTGCTATTAAAGCTCGATTTGGAGGGAATGAAGCAACAAAGAAGACACAGAAGGCCCTGCTGAAGCAACAGTATGAAAACTTTAATGCTTCAAGCTCAGAATCACTTGATTCTATCTTTAACAGGCTTCAAAAGCTTGTTAGTAGATTGGCAATTCTGGGTGTAGTTACTCCTCTAGAAGATCTAAATGTTAAATTTTTAAGGAGCTTACCTTCTGAATGGGATACACATGTGGTAGTCTGGATGAACAAACCCGACTTTGATACTATGGGTTTGGATGATTTGTACAACAATTTTAAAATTGTTGAACAAAAGGTTAAGAGATCTGTTGGTGCTAACAATGATGATAAGAACTTGGTATTTCTAACCACTTCAGGGCATTTCTAACCACTTCAAGACCAGAAGGGTATGATCTGATGCTTTGGGGAGATTTACATACTTTATTTGAGCCTGATGAAGAAGATGAGATATAGAAGAGTCAGCATGAATACAATATGATAAGCTGGAGTTTATATGATTTTTGTGGTTGATAAGTGCGTAATTACACATATCTTTTACCTCTAAAAACGAGCTTAAATGACCAAAAACAGACAAAAACTG
>BQNB010109758.1:0-22689 GCA_026074375.1 Tanacetum coccineum
ACCTAACTTAACTACCACAGCCTTAACTGCAACTGCACTAGCTGCAGCAACCATCATATCCTCAACTGCTGTCCCACCAGCCTTATGCGCTGAATCCTACGCCACGTATTATGGCACTGCAGCTAGTGCAGCCAACTACGGTGGCTACGGAGGAAATTCAGATAAAAAAGCCTCTGCAGAATACATATATGACATCCCAGAAGGTTGGAAAGAAAGACTAGTATCAAAAGTCGAAAAGGGTACTAATGGGACAGATAGCGAATTCTATAACCCCAAAAAAAGAACAGAAAAAGAATACTTAACGTTTCTTGGCGGGTTAAGACAGTTAGCTCCAAAAGAAGCGGTTTTAAATAACCTTGCGCTATCAGATGTGAATTTGCAGGATTTAATATCGGGTGCGGATAGTGTGAGTGCAGAAGAGACTAAGGATGATAAAGGGCAGGTTTATTATGTGTATGAGATTGATGGTCCAAGTGCACATAGTTTGATATCGGTTACGTGTGCTAAGAATAAGTTGTATGCACATTTTGTTATGGCGCCCGCTGCTGAGTGGAAAAAGGATCAGGAGACATTGAAACATATTCATGAGTCATTTAAAACTGTTGTATAGATGAAGACTCGATTTTGAAAATAATGGATATCCCCGTATGTAAAAATTTCGGTTTGGATTCATTGAGTGTTTGTACCACACATTGTTAATGTAATAAATATTAGTGCAACCTCACTGGATGGTTACTATGGAATGGTGAATTGATCTGTAATCTTATGCTTCATGACTTCACAGGTCAAAATTTTGAGCATATTTTGAGCTATAAGAGCCTGTTAAGACTTACAAAACTTTTGCAGATGGTTTTAGACACCGGCCAGAAAACATAAATATGATAACTTTGAACCACTTACTTATCAATGCGCGATTTTAGAACATTTTTTTATCTCAACCAGGTAACATAATTTAGCTAAATAGGCCGAACATATTGAAAGTCATCCCGAAATGTATTTTTCACTGCAAACAACCTCTTAAATCGCTTCATATAAAAATTTAAATTCTTTTTGTGTTATTGTGTTTTGTTATCATATAAAATTTATTAACAAATCATTATACAGGTTAATTAGATATTATATGAAGTGTTTTTGAGTCAACACAACCTAACATGCACCAACAACTGCCCCGTTTAAACCCACCCTGTTTAGACCCGTTACCAAATTCGCTGACGCGCCATATTGCCGCCCACAGATAACAGTTGCAAATCTGCTTCATTGATCAGCAATAGATTCTAAGCCATGTGAATTGGTACTTCGAAATTAACTATATATAAACATTCTGTTAGCTTAATGTACACATTTGAAACTGAATCAAGACATACATATGATCCCAATTTGATTAATTAGTATAAAGTAAAGCCATCATCATAAGAGACATGCCAACCTTGGCGACAAGGTGGTGCATTTTCACCAAACTCAGCACAACAGCTCCATCTTTTTTTCCAGTTGGACCTCCCAGTATTCGGTCGATCAGTCTTGTCGTTCCATTTGTATACAATGACGCCTGACCCATCACTCCATTCACCATCGATGCCTTGGTGGGGTGGAGCCAATGCCAGTAATCCTTTGTCGCCTACAGATGAACCATTTTGCAAAGTTACATCTATATATTTGCTAATGAAATATAACACAAAACAAGAAGACACAATTATGTATCTTTAGAAACCATGAGGTGCATTTAGTGACACAGCAAAAATCTTTTGGGTGGAATGCGTTTAATATTATGTCCGTTTATTGGGTATAAGAAGCTTACTACAGATAAATTGTTATCAAATTGATGCTAAAAATGAAAAATCCTATTGAAAAGGCAGGGAAAAAACGTCAAGGTATGAACATGGTCAATCAAAGTCAGTAGTTTCTTTAATCGGCTACTGAGCCATATGGAACTACTATCATCAGAAATTGTTTTCAGTTAAAATTTTGTAATTTTTTACTTTAGTCAAGGATCATTGCTTTTCTAGTAGGAGAAAAACTTTGATAATGAAATATGATCGTGTTAACCCAAAATATGTGTCAAAAGAACTGACAATAAAAATAGACATGAATTCATGAGGCTTAAGCAATACTTACAAGATGACTGACAAAAATTTATCTGCGCACACTAGAAGATGTCTGGATCTAAACAAGTTTCTAACCATTAACCTAAACACGATAATAAGAACAAGTATATCTTGTTGAGGGATGTTATTATTCCAGATGGTTGACAATGGACAAACGCCTAAATTACATATCAGCCATGACTACAAGTACAGCATATATTGTGCTAACACGTAGCAGTGTGATTTGCGGAGGAGCTAACAATTGAGGTGAACGGTGAACCTGTTGGCTCACTTATCATGTGTACGTATCAGCCTTAGTTTAATAGTTTCTTCTTTCTATGTCTGACCCCCCACCCACCCTTACATTTTCAGTTGCTCCTATGGATCTTAATCTCCCCAGGGGTCTGTTTTAAACTCAATGGGAATGGTGAAGGTAAGTGGGTCCCTGAGAAAATGAGTTCGAGGACATCTACTTTGATGAAGATATATGGGTAGCAGTCAAAGAGATGATACTGTAGCGGTGTCAAGATTTTGGTCAGGTGCCGTACGCGTTGGGCTCGAAATCAGCAGCGGTGTCAAGGTTTTGTTGTCAAGTCAACTTTTTATGGCTATTCAGATTAAGTTATATGTTGCTGCTAAATCTAGGATTGAACAATGACTTATGAAATGGGTCAATGTACCTGGTGATGATTGGATATAAGAATATATTCCATCTTTGCCGTTCAAAAAAAAAAATTGAATAAAGAGCGGGTCAGAGACTCGTTGCTGATGTTGTTCTGCTGGTTTAAGTTAGTTGAACGCAACTTAGTAGCCGGGCACCCTCAGGTCCTCACAAGAGGTCTCATGTTCAAATCTCACTAGGTACACATCTTGGGGGTGGCCGGGTAAGGTTCAGAAACGTACACGGTGATTACCTGGTTAGACCTCGTACATCTGAGTCAAAAGACTCACCCTCCCTGGGTTACCTCAACAGGGAAAACCCTCATCCGTTTAGGGTAATGGTTTCAGCCTAAATTACCAAGAATGTTTTACAGCTGTCTATAATATGTACTCGTATACCCCAAAATGTGAAATATATGATTCACATTGTACAGGAAAGCATTTGATGCATATAGTATCCGTGGATTGCGAATAAACCTCCATATATAGCCTTCTTATGCAACACAAAAACATCACATTTTAATACTTCTAATCTATATCTATACTACATTATAAAGCATTTGGTACACTTCTATATTTAGAAAGTCTGAAAATCAGACTTTTCCCTTTCTTTTATGGAAATATCACTTTTTAACATAAAACACATCCATCTCATTTTATGTAACAAACTTTTGTAACAACTTTTTGTTATGTGCAATTTTGACCATCATCTCATTTTAGAGAAACATATCTTTAAAGTGACATGTGTCCCTTCTTAATTAAAAAATCAGTTTTATTTTTAAATTGAAATATCATTTTGTCTATTTTTTTTATGATTTAATTTAATCATATTTTTTAAAAATTTGTGAACATCCATTTTCATATATTGTTATTAATTTTTAGTTTTTTTTTAAATTTTTTAATGCCCCTAAAACCGCTGCTTTGCTTGTGTAACATGCTAGTAATATAATTAGTACTTTCATATAATCAGGGACCTTTTTCTGGTATAATCTGAGTAATAACCATGAAGATCTATATAAACAATATACGCTACAACTAACAAATACGAAATAGGACCCATAATGGATATTAGTTAAAAACAAATATAAGAATTCGGTTTGAAATGTACCATTAGCATGACCATGGAAAGAACAAGCAGTTGGTGAGTTATCTTTGTCTTGATAATATCTTTTGCACCTTAAACACTTCTTTTGGGAGCTTATGATTCGTGGGTATCTGTAACTGATGCATGAAGATTTGAATTGTATGGGTTGACTGTATGAAAATACATGATTTTGAGAAACATTGAATTGTATGGTCGGACTGTATGGTTGAGTTTACAACCTGTTTTTTTTTTTTTTTTCTCTCTTCAGTTTTTGTGGCCGAAACATAAGTTTTGTAAAAGTTACAAATAGAGACCTTAAGTTTTGAATAGTTCTAAGTTCTAAAAACACGCACTCTACAGTGTCTACGAGGGCTGACAATTCGGGTCGGGTTCAGGTTGGCGGGTTCGGGTTGACAGGTTGGCGGGTCTGAAAACCCCAACCCAAACCTAACCCATTTAAATAATCGGGTCATATATGTCAACCCTAACCTGTTTACACATAACCCGAACCTGACTCATTTAACCCGTATATATACTTGGGTTAGCGGGTTAAATAGGTTACACGGGTTGAATAGGTTAAACGGATTTCGAGTTGACCCATTTAACCCGTTTTATATACAAAAGTTGGTACATTATATGGGTTAAACAGGTTTGCGGGTCGACCCGTTTAACACATATAATAAAATATAAATAATTTTCAATTTTAGAGAAAAACATAAACGGGTTGACGGGTCGACCCGCTTAATTTTTTCCCAACCCAAACCTAACCTGTTTAATAAACGGGTCAGATGGGTCAACCCAAACCCGACCTGAAATCTATTAGACTCAACCCAAACCTATTAATTTTCGTGTCGGTTTCAGGTCGGGTTTCGTGTCGGGTCAGAAATTGCCACCCCTAGTGTCTACACACTATTTCAAAACTTAACCAAACACTTCTACTATTCAAAGTACCATGGTTGAGTTAAGAGGGCTAGGTGTGGTAAATCTCAAACCCTCCTTTTTTTTAGTTCACCTCAGCGTCATTTCAAAATTCCCCTTTGACTAAATTACATCGTTGGTCCCTGAAGATAGGGTGATTAGCGTGTTCAGGTTCATTTTATTGTGCATTTGGGGTTTTAGTCCCTGAACTCTCAAAAACTCTCACGCCTCATCCTTTTTTGTAAAAGATCGTTAAACATTTTGTTAGACAAAAGGGCATTTTGGTCTTATCGCGTTTTCTTCTACGAAACACCCACAACACAACACAACACAACATGACATGACAACACAACACTTGTCTCTTCATTTCTTATCCACAAACACACATTTATATCTTTTTATTTTACAGACAACGATTTTACTAACACACGGTCATCACCACCACCGGTTGACCAACCCACTGCCACCTATTGTAGGGTTCTGGTGGTATACCGCATGACCATTAAAACATACACAACGGAAAATAAACATAGAGTTGGCCATGCAGCCGGACAAACCCAAATAACAAGATCATACCTAAACGGTGATATTACCTAAAACCTAAACACGTATAAAGGGTGTTTATAGAAGACTGACTTGTTATCCTGGAGGTGTGTAAGCTTCTTGATCAATGAGCGCGCGGGTTCCTTCTTCTTCTTCTTATTCGACCAATTAGGGTTTTCAAGGAGGAAAACCAAACTTAGGGTTTCATCAGGTATCTACCGGTACTGCACAGGTAGAACTAGAGCTTCGAACCTATGCAAGTTAGGCGAGTTACAAAACAGGGGTAACCCTAAATCGACTAGAGTCAATTTAGGGATCGACTTGGAAGTCGATTTAGATCGACCAAGGGTAAAACCCTTTTAAGTCCGTTTGTGGGAGAGAGAAAAAGGAGATGGGGGAGTTTAGGGTTAGTGTTTGTGTTAAGAGAATCCCTTAGAGTCCCATTGTTTATATAAGGCTCATAATAGGATTCTAGAATACTTGTAGGATAAGTATTCTAGTTTGACAATAAGTCAAACACGCCCCTTAAGGGTGTTCGTCCCAAACTGACCCAAATAACTCTTTGGGTTATTTGTTTGATCTTTTGTCGCTTATAACCCCTCTAATATTTATCTACGATAAATATTAATCTTTGGGTTATAACGGTTTAATCCTCAAATAAAAAAACACCGTATTTTCATTTCCTCATTACTCTCATTTCACTACCGTAACTCGTTTCTCATTTCCGCTTGCACTGTTCTGTTTAGTGTGCATCGGTGTGGCCCTTCGACATTTCTATGAAGGCTGGTGGTTAAAAGATCGTTGTGTGCAATCACATTATCCTTTTAGACTCACACTTGTGCAAGACATCAGTGTAGAATATCTTTTTCCGTACCAAGAGGTCATGAGCAAGACTTTGAAGTACCCAGCTCACTGAAACTGATTCAATACCCATTGAGTGATTTTCCTTAACTCAAACTTCTGGTTGAGTTCTGGGTATATGGTTATATCCCTATGCACTTTGTCGATATCTTTAGAAAGTACTAAACATGGATATATTAACCTCATAATACTTTCTTCCTTTCTAGTTCTTAGTGAATGATTTGTTATCCCTTGATGTCTTATAGACACGCGTCATATGACCGTACTAAACCATAAATCATCTCACACGAAGGGCCCGAAAAAATATCCTTTCTTCCGTCTATTTCAACTAGGAGTTGCAAATTTCCCTCTTGGCTTATAGTGAATGGATAATGTGCAATCAAACAACGACTTTCACTACTAGCCTTCACAGAAATGCTGAAGGGTCACACCGGTGCACACTAAACAGGACTATGCAAGCGGAAATGAGAAACGAGTTATGAATTGGAAAGAGATGAAAGAGGAAATGAATATACGACGCTATTTTTTTAAAGGGTAAAAGGGTAATTACACCAAGTCTAATATTTGTGCTAGATAAATATTAGAGGGTGTAATATGACAAAAGACCAAACAAAAAACCCCGAGGGGTGTTTGTGGCGGTTCGACTGAAATCCCTTAGGAGGGCGGAGTTTGACTACTATTCTACAAGTATTGCATCTCCTCATTAATACCTATATATACAAAGCCATTATGAAAGGATTTTACACACATAACATAATCTCCTAAAACCCTAAAAACCCTCTCCTCTATTCTCTCTTGCGATCGAACGAAGCAAACTAAAAGGGTCGAAACCAAAGATCAACCCGAAGTCGATCTAGTCGACCCTCGATGATCGACGAAAACCCAAGGGTTTCTGTTAGTGGAAATATTACGATATTTAATCTATGCAGTCTCTTTGTGTTTTGGTGATGACAAACATGTAACTTGTAAAACGTTACGTAAAGTACGTGAGTTACTCGTATACATAACTCATCAACTCCCCTCGACGTCTCAAGTCTGCATCAACACAGACATAAGTTTGCACCCAACGTAAACCACTAAAGGTATAAACAAACAAACTTTAAACTTGTTGGATGATCAAAGTAATACATTTTTTTTCCTAAACTTTACATTTTTACAAATGTAACAAAACCTTTTTACAAAAATAAATTAGACAAAATTTTTTTGTAATTACAAAAAAAGTTTTATTCAAATATATATTTGAAATCAGATTTTCTCTCAAAAATTAGAAAACCTAAACCAGAAAACATTTCTCCAGAAAAGGACAAAATCAGGAGCATCGTAGTATTGGGCGGCCCCTTACCGATAAGGGAGCCGCCAGGCATAAATAAGGGACCACCAGGCTTAACAGCTCCTAACTTTGCCTATAAATAGTGGACTGTTCCCACATTATTTTTCACCCTCTTTCACACACTTTTCTCTGTTTTAGAATAGCTTACATATCTTTTCGTCTTTGATCACGTAACTTGTTTAAACATTTGTTTACAAGTGATCCAATGTTTCCTCTCCAAGTGCAAGAGAAGAATACTTGTAATCGTCAAGATACGATGTATTATAGATTAGTTTGTGCATACGTAACGTTGTTACGATCTCGTTGTAGTTTGTACATCAACCACATAACCTCCAATCTTGTGTAGTAGTTAGATCGGATTAGTATTTTAGGTGTGAAAATACGTGTGTGAGTGGTTAGTATTTTAGTCCTCAAAATACACTTGTGAGTGGTAGATCAGTTCTAGCTAAGAATAGAATTCAATATTTAGCTTAGTATCGAAAAATAATGTAAGCGGCGCGGTTTATGTGTTTAGGCCTTAAAACACAAGGTTTGTTATTTTTTTTGAACAGAACACAAGGTTTGTTATGTTGGGCCATAAAACATAACAGGTTTGGTTGTACCCGAAAAAGAACTCGACATCTAGCTTAGTGTCGGAAAACAACGTAAGTGACGTTGTAAGGTTTTCTCCGCCAAGAAGGGAGCTTGTTGACTAGTGAAGTAACTCTCGAGTTGAGTACTCGAGGAGTGGAGTAGGGCGAAGCTTCATGGCTGAACCACTATAAATCACCGTGTCTGGTTTGCGCTTTCTTTTACCTTTCGCTTTACATCTTTATTTACCTTTATCATCTTACATTTATATTTGCATTATATCTATATGTGTGTGGATTGTTGCTTATATTATTTGGATGATGATTGTGTAATGGATAAAAGTTAATATTATGATTGTGCTTATATTGCTATGACATGCTCTAGTTGATATAGATGTATTATTCGCACTTCTCATATTGTGTCTAACATGATTGGTTATTTGATGTAAAAGATTTAAGTCTTAAACGGAAACGTATTCACCCCCTTTACGTATTCCTAAATTGTTATCAGAGCCACATCGCTCTAATTTTCAAAACAAATGGTTTTAAAATTTGAGTACGCTCCATGTATTAAATTACCCATGAAGGGGGATTAAATATGAAAAGTGTTTTGTTGCTTGACTTGTATTTGTTTTGTTGTTAAATACACTTGGTATACTAGTGATAATACCTTAATTATAAATGTTTTTTGGCGGCGTTATGTATATATATTTTATCATTTCTCGTGAACTTTTGATACTTAATAGCATGAATTATGTGCAGGTTCACTTGAAGTCATCCCGAGCTCAAAAGAAACAAAGTTTAAGTGTTTACAGTCATTGGAAAGCAAGATGGAGAAAAAAGAAAAGACCCAAGGCTGAAAAAGACCAAAGTACACCGCACATTCCCTTTGTGCGCTGCACTTAACGAATCCAAGAATTAAAGACTATTTAATGAAGACTGCATTTTATCACTAAGTGCGGCACACATTTTTCAGAGTACGCCGCACTTCCAAGCAACATTTATGAAAATCCCACCGACTTAGCCAAAGTACGCCGCACAATATTTGTTGTGCGCCGCACTTCGACCCCCACTTAGCCTATAAATAGTGGACGAATTTCAAGGCAAAATCATTCCGTTCTAACATCAAATAATCAAACATCTATTCCTCACTTCATTCCAATCCTCCCTTCATAAACACCACAATATTTTAAAGATTGGTGATCAAACCACGAAGAACATCATCATAGTTTTAGTAAAATAAAGGTTGTACTACGATTCCATACTTGTTGTGGGTAGAGGTTGATCCATATTCTTACCCGAACATAGTATGTTTCTTGTTATTTTACTTAATTTTGTTATGAACTTCATAGCCATGAGAGGCTAAATGTCTTATGACTACTCGGTGAAAATAATATAATGAATAAGCATTTGGTATAATTACGATCTTGCTAATCTTAAGCTTATGTTATAATCCTATCGTGTCTAATCTTATCAACTTTGATTATCAACTTTGATTATATACTCACACCGGTATAGATCGAAAGACCCGTTGTAAACTATATAGTTTTAAAGATTTATCTTTGATCTTTATCGTCTGTGACGAGAAATCCACTTACGTTATTTGATAAACAAAAAAGATTTGATATAATAGTAACTAGATTATTTGAGTGACACATCTGATCGAGTTAACTGGACATAAGTCTTAAGTTAAACAAGTGAATTTGTGAAAACATTTTCTAACATGAAAACACTTTTATAAATTCAAGTCCTAAGTTTGAGATCGTAACTATTACCATTGCTTATGAATTATATGAAATTATCCGAGTAGTCATCTTTCTCATTATTGAATTCAGTTCAATTTATTTTAAGTCTGTTAAAGTTTATTTTTCATCTGAACACTACGCAAATCCCTGTGAACGACCTGGTCTTACCTAAAAAATATTATACTACATACGTGGGTTATACTTTTACCCGCGTGTTTCCATATAATAAATCGGTAATTTTAGTCTTATAAATTTAAAGCTTTTGAAACACATCAAAGTTTTTGGCGTCGTTGCCGGGGATTTCAAAGCTATTCTGTAATCAAACTTTTATAATAATTTTTAACACACCCCCTCTTTTTCAAAAATCGCTGTATAGTTTTCTTGCAAACTGACCCAAACAAATTCTCCTTTAGATGCATACACGTGCTTCCAATTCTGAACTTATTGAACCATTACCTGAACCTGAACGTACTCTGAATCGAAGACTTCGTCGATGAAATAGAAGAGTTCCATTCGAACAAAGAAACAATCCACCTCAACACCCGAGAGTTGTCTATGCGCCAATTCTCGACATCAATTACTTTCTCATTACTCTTCAAAACTTTAATCCCATGGATGACGAACCCATGTGGGCTGCCAACCATGTTGTCGCTCTGACTCTCGGTTCCGCAATCACCATTCCTGAAACCGCAAACGAATTTGCCATTAAAGGTAACCACCTGACTCTCATCAAAGGAAACCAACTCGATGGAAGAACCAAAACCGATCCTCATAAACACATTTACGAATTCATCAGAATATGTGATATGTTTAAATACAGAGACACCAAGAATGAAGCTGTCCGCTTGATGATGTTTCCCCTATCACTAACTGGAGAAGAAAAAACATGGTTGGACGAACTTAACAAAGGAACTATCGAAACGTGGGATGAAATTCGAACTGCTTTCATTAGTCGATTCTTTCCCCCATCTCTTTTCGATCGACTCCTCGGAGAAATCCGATCCTTTTCTCAACATGAAAACGAATCTCTAACCGATGCTTGGCTTCGTATGAAGGAAATGCTCAAAAACTGCCATGGACACAATCTGTCCAAAGGCAACATCATCAAAATCTTTTACCACGGCCTTAACAAAATAACCCAAGAAGTTCTAAATGCCGCAGCTGGTGGTATTTTCCTCTATAAAACACCGAATCAAGCTTATCAACTTCTCGAAGAGAAAGTCTTACTCATGCTCGACCGGGGTAAAAACCAAAAAACAAAACCATCTCTTAAGAAAACTGTTGCTTTCACCGATGAAGGTAGCAGTGATTCTGACACTGAACAAATTATGGCCCGAATGGATGCCATGACCATAAAAATAGATGCTCAGTATAAAGAATTTCAATCTCGTTCAAAATAACTAAACCTTGACGATGATGACATACCCATGTCACGTGAAGAAGAAGCTAAATTCATGCAAACTACCGTGATTCCAACTGCGATAATTGGCGTTCAAGCAGAAGAAACGATCACAACATAGACAACTATCAATCTCGCTCTAATGATAAACCCGACCTTTAAAAACAACTAAATGATTTCATAAAAGCTCAACACTCAACCAATTATTTTGTCAAAGATACTTTTATGGATCTAAAAAATAAACCCGAAACAAAAAAAAACCATCAAACATCAATCCAAAACCTAACCTAACCCAAAAGGTAGCTCATCTAAACCTTACCAACCACTACAAGCTCGAAACGAGCATATGAATGTCGTATTTACATGAAGTGGTAAATCCTATGACCCACCAGTTAACCCAAATTATCAACAAAACAATTTTGAAACTCCCATCAACTTCGATAGCGATGATGAAGATGATGAACCTACACCTCAAACCAAACCTAAAAATCCAAAACCAATCAAAGAAACACCGATGCCTAAACCGTACAAACCAAAAATCCCATATCCTTAGTGCCTCAGAAAAGAGAAAATGGAAGCTCAATATGAAAAATTCCTCGATATGATCCGAGCCGTCCGTATCAACATGCCTCTTGTCAATGTTTCAGCCTAAATGCCCAACTATGGCAAATTTCTTAAAGAACTTGTGAATAATAAACACAAAATCAAACAAATTTTAGCCGCTTTTCTGAGCGATGAAAGTTTCTCCATACTTCAAAACAAAGTTCCACTAAAACTTGAAGACCCTGGAAGTTTTCTCATTCCATGTAACTTCAACAAAGCTTTCTCATGTAATGCTCTAGCCGACCTTGGTGCTAGCATCAATCTTATGTCGTATTTCTTATACGCGAAGTTATCTCTCGAAACTCTCAAACATACTAAAATGAGCGTAAAATTAGCCGACCGATCATTCCAATACCCTGTTGGAATAGCTGAAAATATGCTCGTTGAAGTTGGTAAATTCACTTTCCCTGCCGATTTCGTTATTCTCGAAATGGAAGAAGACAGTAAAGTTCTCGTTATCTTAGGAAGAACCACCGCCGATGCAGTAATTCGAGTCAAACAAAAGCAACTTAATCTCGGAGTTGGAACTGAACGAATGATCTTTCACATCGGTTCTGCTATGAAACATTCTTACTCAAATGATGATACATGTTTTAGTATTGACTTCATCGACGAAATCTTAGAAGAAGATTTTGATGCTTTTCTCGACGAAGGTAGTAAAATCCTCCATTCCATAGAAGGAACCATCCTCGAAGAAAAACTCTTTGCTGAATTCGATGAATTCATGGCAATGACTGCCGATGAAAATTTTGAATCCGAATCCGACACCAAAGAACCACCATTTGAAAAAATCACCTTCAACACCGATTACAAGATTAAAACATCTCTTGAAGAACCTCCTACAGATCTTGAACTCAAACCTCTTTCTGATAACCTGGAATATGTATTCTTGGAAGAACCCTCTTTTCTTCCTGTTATCATATCATCTCAGCGTTCTGAAGAAAACAAAAACAAACTCATATCCGTTCTTAAAAAACACAAGCAAGCCTTTGCTTGGAAAACCACAGACATTCCTAGAATCTGTCCATCTTTTTGTAAACATAAAATTCAACTCTTAGAAGACAAAAAACCAGTTGTTCAAAAACAAAAAAATATTAAATCCAAACATGCAAGAAGTTGTGAAAAAAGGAATAGTTAAATTGCTTGATACAAGTATCATTTATCCAATCGCTAATAGCCCTTGGGTGAGCCCCATTCACTGTGTACCGAAGAAAGGTGGTATCACAGTTGTTACTAACAAAAAAGATGAACTTATCCCAACAAGAACTGTGACAGGTTGGTGAGTATGTATCGATTATCGCAAACTCAATGAAGCAACTGCGAAAGACCATTTCCCTTTGCCATTCATGGACCAAATGTTAGAAAGACTCGCAGGAAATAAATACTTCTATTTTCTCGATGGTTTTTCTGTATATTTTCAAATATCAATCGATCCTATGGACCAAGAAAAAACAACGTTCACCTGTCTTTTTGGTACATACGCTTATAGAAGAATGCCTTTCGGTTTATGTAATGCTTCGACTACTTTCCAAAGGTGCATGCTGGCTATATTTCATGACATGATCGAAGAACCAGTAGAAGTATTCATGGATGATTTCTTCATCTTTGGAAGCTCTTTTGATCATTGCTTGAACAATCTTGATAAAATGTTTCAACGTTGCAAAGATGCACATCTTGTCCTTAACTGGGAAAAGTGTCACTTCATGGTAAAAGAAGGAATTATGCTTGGACACAAGGTATCCGAAGCAGGCCTAGAAGTCGACAAAGCAAAGATCGACTTAATCTCCAAACTTCCACCCCCACTAATATCAAAGGTATTAGAAGCTTTCTAGGACATGCCGGTTTCTACCGAAGATTCATTAAAGATTTCCAAATTACTTGAAAAAGATACTCCATTCGAATTCGATGACGAATGTCACAACGTATTCAGATTATTAAGATAAAAACTCACATGTGCTCCCGTAATCGTAAGCCCAAACTGGAATCTTCCCTTTGAACTCATGTGTGATGTAAGTGATTTTGCAGTTGGAGCAATCTTAGGTCAAAAAGATGGTAAAAACTTTCACCCAATATACTTTGCAAGCAAAACTCACAACGCAGCTCAGCAAAACTATACAATCACTAAAAAAGAACTTATGGCTGTAGTCTTTGCTTTTGAAAATTTTTGATCCTATATAGTATTATCAAAGACGATCGTGTACACTGATCACTCAGCTCTCAGGCACCTGTTCAAAAAACAAGATGCTAAACCACGCCTTATCCGTTGGATACTGCTCTTACAAGAATTTGACATAGAAATTAAAGACAAAAAAGGTACAGAAAATGTTGCCGCCGACCACTTATCTCGGATTGAAAATGATAAAACAAGTGATGACAGTGAAGTCGATGACAACTTTCTTAGAGAAACTCTTATGGAAATAAACACTAGAGATGAACCATGGTTCGCAGACTTTGCAAACTATTTGGTAAGTGATATCATACCTAAAGGTATGACGTACCAGCAAAAGAACAAATTTTTCTCAAACCTCAAACACTACTTATGGGAGGAACCCTATCTCTTCAAGGTATGTTCTGACGGTATGATCAGACTCTGTATCTCAGGACCAGAAACCCAAACAATTTTAGATCAATATCACCACGGACCAACCGGTGGACATTATGGGCCAAACACAACTGCTAAGAAAGTCTTAGACTCAGGTTATTGGCCGACCATCATCAAAGAAGCTCATACTCAAGTTCACCTTTACGAAGCATGTCAAAAGACAAGAAATATTTCAAAACGTGATGAGATGCCCTTAAATAACATTCAAGTATGCAAAATTTTCGACATATGCGGTATCGATTTTATGGGACCCTTTCTAAAATCATACAAGTTCGAATACATTTTAGTCACTGTCGACTATGTATCTAAATGGGCCGAAGCACAAGCTCTACTAACAAATGATACCAGAGTTGTTATTACTTTTTTGAAAAAACTATTCTGCCATTTCGGAATGCCCAAAGCTCTCATAAGCGATAGAGGAATTCATTTCTGTAACAAGATAATAGAAAAAACCATGAAAAGATATGGAGTTAACCACCTATTCTCTACATCGTACCACCCTCAAACAAGTGGTCAAGTTGAAAACACGAACAAAGCTCTTAAAAGAATTCTTGAAAAAACTGTTAAAGACAATCTTGCCATATGGTCAAGAAAATTTGATGACGCTCTGTGGGCTTTTTGTACAGCTTACAAAACACCAACTGGAACAACACCATACAAGCTCGTATACGGTAAAAATTACCACCTGCCATTTGAAATTGAACACCATGCATACTGGGCCCTTAAAAACTGTAACCAAGATCTCATCGCTGCTAGTGAGAAACGGATGTTTCAATTGCACAAGTTAGACGAACTCCGACATCAAGCCTATGAAAACACTCGTCTATACAAGGCAAGAACTAAAGTCTGTCATGACAGGAAACTCAATATGAGAAAATAATTCAAACACGGAAACAAAGTGTTGCTCTTTTATTCAAAGTATAAATTCAAATAGCCAAAATTAAGATCTCGCTGGCTAGGACCATACGTAGTAAAACATCAATATCCATCCGGATATGTTAAACTATATGGAAAAGATGGAAAAACGTTTATTGTTAACGGCCACAGACTCAAGCTATCTCATGAAAAAGAAGATTATAATGACCAAAGGGAAGCAGTAACTCCATTCTTTCTGAAAGAATGAACTCCAAAAGCAGGAGTCTAGCTAACGACTCTCTTAAAAATTAAGCGCTTCTCGGGAGGCAACCCGTGCTTTACTTAAGTGTTTTATTTTTCTTGTTAATTTTCTAGAAAAAAACCAAAATATTTTCTTTTTGTGTGCTTTTGTGTGTTTACTTTTATGCACGTAATATAGCTTAAATATGGAAAATTATAGAGTATGCTCAAGGATAGCTCTTTCGTAGCTACATTTCTCTATGCCCCAGGAAGTACTGTTTTCCTTTAATTTTCCCTATTTTCTAGTTTATCAGTTATCACATTGGGGGCAATGTTCAACTTCAGTGTGGAGGGAAGCCAAATAGGAAAAAAATAATCATATCCCTCTATGTTGGCCCTGCCAAAAATTTTCAACTCATATTTTATGAAAATCTTTATATATATATATATATATATATATATATATATATATACATATATATGCTTTCAATATAAAAAATCAAGGCTGTCAAACTCGCGAGTTTACACGTAAGATCGTACGGTCTTACTTGTCCACCTGATAAAATCGTGTAGGATCGGTGTAGGATCGTATCAGAGGTAGGATCGCAAGTAGGATCGTAAACTCGCGTGTAAGATCGTAGGATCGCGTGTCGATACGAGTAATATAAATTCAAACACCCGAAATTAAGATCTCGCTGGCTAGGACCGTACGTAGTAAAACATCAATATCCATCCGGATATGTTAAACTATATGGAAAAGATAAAAAACGTTTATTGTTAACGGCCATCGACTGAAGCTGTATCACGAAGAAGAAGATTATTATGACCAAAGGGAAGTAGTCACTCCCTTCTTTCCAAAAGAATAAACTCCAAAAGCAGGAGTCTAGCTAACGACTCTTTTAAAAATTAAGCGCTTCTCGGGAGGCAACCCGTGCTTTATTTAAGTGTGGAGGAGTCTATCCTCCACTCATCTCCTCTTTATTTTCTAAAAAAACAATAAGTATTTTCTTTTTTGTGTGCTTTTGTATGTTTACTTTTATGCAGGTAATATAGCTTAAATCTGGAAAATTATAAAGTATGCTCAAGGATAGCTCTTTCGCAGCCACATTTCTCTATGCCCCGAGAAGTACCGTTTTTTCCTATTTTCTAGTTTATTAGTTATCACATTGAGGGCAATGTACAATCTAAGGGTGGAGGGAAGACAAATAGAAAAAATTAATCATATCCCTTCATGTTTGCCCTGCCAAAATTTTTTTAACTGATATTTTATGAAAATCTTTAATATATATATATATATATATACGCTTTCCTTTTAAATATTAAAAAAATGTTCTTAGCAAGGCAAATCTAACCGGATGGACACTATAACTAGCACAAAACCAGTCCACTAAATTGTGAAATTTTAAAGCCTTAAAAATATTCGGGTACCCACCTTTGGTACCTAAGATAATTGATGCCTTTAGCTTGTTCGAGTTAATGTTTGAATGCAATTGCAAGTGTCTCATCCGTCGTTACGGCTGTGTATTTGTAATTTGTCGCCTTTTCTAAAGTAATGGTGTTGGTTGAAAATTATATTTGAGTGAGTCGGTAATTTAGTAGCTCTAGAACTTGTGCTTGATCATCATTTACTAGACCGCAGTGAGATTAATTTATAGACAAAATCATATGTTTTGATGTGAAATAAATTCCGCAACCTCCTGTATCTACAGCACTCCCTTTAGTGCTATTCTGTTGAAGAAATCAAAATTAAAAGCAAAAAGTTCCGTGCCAGCCTTAGTTATGGTATTAATTATATATATATATTTATATATTAGATATATATATATCGATTTTTATATGTGTGTTGTGTGTGTGTGTGTGTGTGTGTGTGTGTGTGTGTGTGTGTGTGCGTGTGTGTATATATATATATATAAGTTTAAAGTTTAAGGCTCAAGTTTCTACACAAGAGAAAAGTATATGCTATTCACCCTCATTAGTATCTAGTTCTGCCCCTTTAAGATTTTGTTTGGTGCTCACGCCCCATCGGTCATGTTTATGTGTCATGCACAAGCCTATGGTAGCTATCTAGATTATGTTTGCACATCTGAGTGTCTTCACAATTATAAACCCCATCTGTGTGTCTTGAGTGAATTAAAAATCAAACACATTCCTTTGTGAGGTGCTCTGTTATGTGTCTATGCCTGAAAAGTTATCTAAACCAGTAAACACTTGTTAAAATCCAATTTTTCTCCACGTCAAGATAAATGATCTTGTTTTTCTCGCTTATAATTGTTTGAGGGCAAGCAACAACTAAGTGTGGAGGGATTTGATAACGCCTTAATTATACATGTTTTTGGCAGCGTTATTTATATATATTTTTCATTTCTCGTTAACTTTTGATACTTAATAGCATGAATTATGTGTAGGTTTACTTGAAGTCATCTCGAGCTCAAAAGAAACAAAGTTGAAGTGTTTACAGTCATTGGAAAGCAAGATAGAGAAAAAAGAAAAAGACCCATGGCTAGAAAAGACCAAAGTATGCCGCACATTCCCTTTGTGCGCCGCACTTCTTAACGAATCCAAGAATTAAAGACTATTTAATGAAGACTGCATTTAATCACCAAGTGCGCTACACATTCTTCAGAGTATGCCGCACTTCCAAGCAGCATTTATGAAAATCCCACCGACTTAGCCTAAGTACGCCGCACAATATTTGTTGTGCGCCGCACTTTGACCTCCACTCAGCCTATAAATAATAGACGAATTTCAAGGCAAATCATTCCATTCTAACATCAAATACTCAATCATCTATTCCTCACTTCATTCCAATCCTCCCTTCATAAACAGCACAATATTTTGAAGATTGGAGATCAAACCACGAAGAACAAAGAAGAACATCATCATAGTTTTAGTAAAATAAAGGTTGTACTACGACTCCATACTTGTTTTGGGTAGAGTTTGATCCATATTCTTACCCGGACATAGTATGTTTCTTGTTATTTTACTTAATTTTGTTATGAACTTCATAACCATGAAAGGCTAAATCTCTCATGCTACTCGGTGAAAATAATATGATGAATAGGCATTTGGTATAATTACGATCTTGTTAATCTTAAGCTTATGTTATAATCCTATCATGTCTAATCCTATCAACTTTGATTATCAACTTTGATTATATACTCACACCGGTATAGGTCAAAAGACCCGTTGTCAACTATATATTTTAAAAGATTTGTCTTTGATCTTTATCGTTTGTGACGAGAAATCCACTTATGTTATTTGATAAACAAAAAAGATTTGATATAATAGTAACTGAATTATTTGAGTGATGATCGAGTTAACTGGACATAAGTCTAAAGTTAAACAAGTAAGTTTGTGTAAACATTTTCTAATGAGAAAACACTTTTATAAATTCAAGTCTTAAGTTTGAGATCGTAACTATTACCATTGCTTATGAATTATATGAAATTATCCGAGTAGTCATCTTTCTCATTATTGAATTCAGTTCAGTTTATTTTAAGTCTGTTAAAGTTTATTTTTATCTGATTATTTGAACACTACACAAATCCCTGTGAACGACATGGTCTTACCTAAAAAAGATTATACTACATACGTGGGTTATACTTTTACCCATGTGTTTCCATATAATAAATTGGTATTTCCAGTCTTATAAATTTAAAGCTTTTGAAACACATCAACCAGCTTGAAGTAAAAATGATGCTTAAAATACATGTTTTATGTTCGTTATCAAGTTTATCAAGTTTTACGCCTTTCTGCCAAGTCACTAAATGATTTTCTACAAAAAAGGCAAATCTGTGTGTCAGGTGCCGGTCCTTTATCTAAGCATGCAAGTCCTTTATCTAAGCCTGCATGTCCCTTATCAATCTGGGACCATTTGTTTGTTTTGGCAGTTTTTTGCAAACTTTAAAAAATCATATAAAATCAGCCGTAAGTCCGTAAAAGTCGTGCCACCCGCCATTTTAAAGGTAATTGAGTCTAATTTCATATAAAAATACTTTCAAGTCTTGATTTTAAACCTAAGTCAGTCAGAAATACAAAATACTACTTAGTGCCCAACACGTTGAGTTTCATTTTAATGTAAAGCTTATATTTTATCTTTTCCTTTCGAGTCAGGCATCTCTAGTCGGTGTATCTTTGAAAATTGGTGCATTTAACTTTTCAAAAATATTAAATTTGGTTAATTTTTGAAATGGGGAAGAAACTAATTCGTTTTCAAAAAAAACCGAGTTAAGTATACATTATTGTATCTAATACACAAAACGACGACAAGTACTTTTATGTGTTATGTTAAATGATTATTTCTTGTGTGTGTGTCTTAAAAATAGTTAGTTACATTCTTATGTGCTTGTTGCATTTCGTAGTTAAGCTATCTAGAAACATATGTGTAACATATGTATTGTAAGTTATTCGTTATTAGTACTCATGATAATGCACTAGTAAAACTTATGCTATATTTATTATACTAAGTTGCGAAATTGTTTTTGCATTGCATATGGGCATGATCACTCAATTTATAAATGTTACATAAACATCTTGTAAATCTTTTCGAGTATAGTAATATACTTAGGAATAAGAGTTTAATAACTTGTCAAGTATATTAAAAAATGTGTTAAATCTTGTCACCTAGATATTTCCAACAGTTTAATTTATTTTCAACAACACGTTTAATTTTTTTAACAACTTACCTTGTTTGACCTTATGTTGTTTAAATAAGAGAAAATGGATCATTTTAACACATTAGTATTTAAGTAAAAGAAAATGTATTTTTAAACTTTGCATGTGCTTGCATTGGTCCAACATACACACACATAATTTTTTTTTACATATTGTTGGTCCCCTTGAATGTGATATAAGGTTTATCAAGTTAAACTAATCACATTCCATGGCAACAAAGTGAGTTTTAAACGGATATATATGAACAATATAAAGAACAAGTTTAAAACACACATAAGTAACTTTTCAACGTATAGGTTCTTATTAGAATAAAATAAAGAATCTATGATACACCTTGCTTGCGGAATAGCAAGGTTGTTGAATGAGAATTGGGGTGTTATCTCCTTCGAACTTAATCTCTAACCAAAGTTATGAGAGTAAGAAAACAAACAACTTAACTCAAACTGAAGCTTCAACTGCAGCAGTTTTGTTCAGTTTGTTTGAGAGATAAATAAACTCTTTAATATGTTTCACAACTAATTGGAAGAGATAGCATTTACTCTTAATATCCCTTTCCTTTTATAAGCAAAGGAATTAGAGTTTACAAGTTAACCTAGTATGCGTGTCATGCATCCAATGAGTGGTTGAGATACCATTTAATGCAGATGTGCTATAAGGTACCAGATACAGTCCTTCAAGGAAAGTCGTTGTACTTCTATACCAACTTTAGAAGTAGTCATTCCCAAGGATATTGCTTTATTCCTTTTGACATAAAGCATTCTTTTTCCCGCCTTGTTAACCTTCTAGAAGTGAAATGTTTTTATTTCAATCTTCTGTTAAGGAGATAAACATCGTTCAGCTTATAATTATGAACCAAGTTGAACTGAAGCTCTTGCTAAGGTCTTGTCTTTAGTTTTTGTACCGCCACATAAACTAAAGTGAAGATGATCTTGATCTTCTAAGTACCCGAAGAACTGGAGCTGAAGCTTTTCTTCAGCGACTCAGACTGAACATCCTTTAGTTTGACTATACTTAGGGGATTTTATGTTTAAATTTACTGAGAGACTAAAAGGCTCAGGAACTGACCCCAACAATCTCCCCCTATTTAAATATACAAATAGCCTAAGTTAAAATCAGTTGTAAGTGAGCAAAACAACTTCTTCTTACACAACTGATATAAATTAAACAACATAACTGATAACCATTTCTATTAACTTTCATTACATTACAAATACAAAAGATAAAGCTAATACAAAAGATTACAACATTTAATGTTCTTGCTGCTCAATGAACCTCTTCTTCATGCTGAACTGATGACTTGTATTTTCGGTTGACCTGGAGTGGTCTTTTAAGTCATCAGTTCTTTTCCTTTTCTTGTTAGCTAAATCATTTAGCTCATTCAGAGGATCTTGTTCTTTGAGGGGTTTGTTGAAGTCAATCTTTAGTTCTTTTTCAGTTTGATTAAGGTATTTCATTCTTGTCTTTATCAATCCATAGATGGTCTTCCATCCTTTTTCTTTTTTATCAAGAAAAGCTTGTACTACCTCTCTCCATTCAGCCAGATGTAGGTCACTGACTTTGAAATTTGAAATGACTTCAATTGTCCCATCTCCCCTATATACTTTTAGTATGATAGGGCCATTTTGTATGAGAACATCACGGTTTATGATCATGGACCTTTTTCTTCTTTTTAACATCTTATCATAGTATTTATCATAAAGTAACTTCTTATTGTGGTATTTTTCCACCACATCAATGCCCAAAAGATCAACTAATTTATTCTTTAGGTTTGTTGAATCAGCATCTTTTGTAGGTGGATTTGTGTTTTTCTACCCCTCGTCAGGTGAGGCAACAACTTTACCTGCTGAAGGAACACTCGTGCATGTAGCTCCTGATGATGCATTTTCCATAATAGTGGCAAACCTGTTCAAGGTATCAGTGACCTTGTTCAATAGACTTGGAAGTGTATCCAAAGTCTTAAGCTTTTCTTGAACTAAAGATATTTTACTTGGTAACACAAGAAACTCTGCTGGAAGTTCCCATTGGATAGTCTTCAATTCAGCAACCTAGGAAGTAAGACTAGAGATAGTGGAAATGAAAGTCTCTAGTTTCTTTGGGATCCCTTTTAAGTCCCCAGGTAGCTCAATTTCCATGTCTCGAACATGCTTCTTTAGCTCTTTAACATCTCCAGACAATTCAGTGATTTTTGAGGGAAGCTCTTTCAGCTCAGTTGGTTAGCAGCTGGCAAAGTCATGTGAGGCTAAGAGTTTGGTAAGTTCGAGTTTCAAAGAGGTTACCACAAGGTCAGTAATCTGGTTGATATCTAGATATAAGGGTCGAGCTTGAAGGAAAGCAACTTCTACTTTAGCCTTTTCCGTTTGTTACTTGATGAGGTGTCATTTTATACACTATTTCGGGGTCATTTAACCCCTTAAATCATGCAAATATGCCCAGATTATGTGCTTAATCGTTTGTTTTCAGGTTTTTAGCACTTGGATGGCATTTGGAGGAAATACACGTGACTTGGGCTCATTTGGAGAAGAAAC
>BQNB010109759.1:0-19524 GCA_026074375.1 Tanacetum coccineum
TTATCATTTTAAAGTGTTACGTAGTTAATGTACACTTCCGTTTGCGATTCTTACGTTTTTTTCGCGTACAATTTACGTTTTTCGCGTTCTAGGTCAAAGAAGACCAGGAAACTTGCCACCTTTGCATTAAAACCAGAGTTATCAATCAATATTATTATCCTTGTCAAAAATTTCAAATTTGCTCCCCCCCTCCACTTTCAAAATTTCGGTTAACTCTTCTAATTAAATCAAATGCTATCTTTTTGAATTCCTAAAGGCATGTATACATGTAAGACATGGAAAGTGACACATAAGAGTGTCACTCTCATGCACACCTATCTTGTAAAACATAACCATGTGTTTACTTACACTCTTGTAAGCCTTGACTAGTTTCTTAACAAGAACATATGTATACTTCTGTCGGTAACCCAAGAATCACTTTACTTCATTATGATGAACAAGAAAAGTAAGATTAGATGATGAGAAGAATTATAGAGAGAGAAAGTAGAGAGAGAAAGTTAAGAGAGAAAAAATGGAGGTTGATTTACTTGTCAATATACAAATGAGACCAACAACCCTCTCTCTACACATGGAGAGGGGTTTAAATACCTAATGTGGGCCGACCTATAGAATGCTTAATGGGCCGTGGGTTTGTCATGGGTTGGGCTCGAGTTTACTTGGGCTTTCGCCCGATACACGTGACCTATTAGATTACATTAAATAAGCCCAATACCCGTTCTAGCCTATTACAACATTTAATATATAAAGACCGAGACCTAATATAATTAATGAATAAACTTCCATTGTTCGACTCAATATTTTAAGGCTAACAATCTCTCTCGAAGTGAGTTCATTTTGATACTCCTTCGTGAGATCAATGAGATTGCTTTTGTCGTTAAGCTCTTGTCTTTGTCTTGGTCTTTATCTTGTTGTAGGCTTGTTCCTTCATGCTTTGTGATCTTTGATCTTTAGCCTTTGTCATTGTCTTTTGACTTCGTCTTTGCGTCCGAGATCTTTAAATCTTTATCCTTCCGTCTTGATCGTCTTTGCCACCTTGCGATCTTGTGTCTTGACCAACATGCTCATACTTTGCATCATCTTGAAAGCTTGCTAACAATCTCCCTTGATAGACTTGATATCTTTGAAGGAAGATCTTGTATATCAGAGTTTGTGCGGAAGTCTTTGTCTTTAATTCTTGAGCTTTCATGATTCTTGAATCTTGATGCTTATAGTATGTCTTTGTAGTTTGAGCATGAGCATGTGGTAATGAATCCGACTTCAGCTGGAATAAGGCATCACCATCTCCATCTTTATGTATCCTGAAATAAAACAGTTAGCAATAAAGCGTGTGGACGAATATGGCTTTGTCATTCGTCCGGATTTGGTTAGATTAACCTTCGGTTCCGTAGGACCGTTTTACAGTATAAATACTGTACCTGTGATCAGGTAGATTCAAAGAATCTCCTTGACAGGGTTTCCAGCTCAAAGCGTAGGATCTTCTAACACAGATGTATTAGATTTACCATGCTTGCTAGTTCTCATTACCGGAACGTCTCAAAGCAGACAACACGGTAAGAGTGAATCAGATAGTTACTATCTTTCTGATTAAGCCGTCAATTCATTTCCTGGAACAAGTTTGATTCACATTGAATCGCACCATCGTTTCTTTCCAGTTGACACAAGTTTGATTCATATAGAATCTCGCAAGTCACCTACCAAGAGCTTGTTTGATGCTGGCTCAAGCAGGATTTCCATCTTCATTGTGAGTACATAAGTATCACTCGGATGTTCTGGCACAATCACAAGGATAATGCGTAGGACTCTTGTTAACAGCTTGTGAACTTATTGGTGTTCAACAAGTGTTAGTAATGGAATGTGTCCTAATGAGATTTATTTATGGATCTCTTGGCTCTAGACTCGATTAGTGCGTTTTGGTTTTAGTAATCGGAGGCTGGAGCAGACTGCCACCTATTCAATATAACTATCTCGGAGTGAGAAAGTCAATAGAAGTCGTTGGTAATCTCCGCGACTAAAAATAAAATGGAACAAGTTTCTGTTAAAGAAACCCGAAGGCTTGGAATGGGTTGTGCCTTGCATCACTGGGTCCAAGGATGTCCGTCTTCAATATCAGCAAACAACATTGTGATTCTGACAGCATATAGTAGTTGACCCAGTTTCTGCCTAAGTTGTGTGGAGTGGATCTTCTTTTCACCCTTTATCCATACATTTCTTTTTCATTCTTAACCCTTCAATGCTTCACCAAGACGTCATTACTAACACCTTGTTGTGATTGATCCAGTTTTAGCACAATCTAGTCGGCATTCTTCCCTTATACACATTCATCTCCAATCATACCTAAGACTGTTATTTTAAACTAGTGAGTGTCCCCTTGGGTAGTATCCCTCCGTTCTGGTTGATCATAGGACAAATACCTAACCTTACCAACTTATGACTTCAGAATCGTCATGAAAAAGATGTTGTAGGGTATGAATCGTAACCATAACACATTTTTCAAAGAGTATCACTTTGAGGGTCGATAAGATCATTTATTATTTTTCAAGATCACATTTTAAATATATTTCTCCCCTATTTTAAAATACTAAAAAAAAAATTTTCCACTTAGTTTATGAAATCTTTTGTGATTAAAATTTTGTCTTGAAATACCATGGGGAGAAAACTTTATAACATTGCATGAATTAGATGGAACATTAACTTGCTCCCCCACGATTTTACATATGTTTGACACCAAAAACACTGATACCAAGTTGTAAAATGAAATAAAATTGAGGGTTAGCATTGTTGATCATACAATTTGAAAAGATATGAATTGTCATGAAGAATTCTTGAAAAATTGTGTGCCACAACCACCTAATCATCTTATAACAAACAATCTATTTAATATCATTATTATTCCGTAGATGTTATTAAACCCTTTGATAATGTGTTGAACACATAAGAGTAATCATGTTATAATGTATTCCAACAATCATTAAAAACATTGTTTTTCAAAAACTCCTCTCAAACACATTGACTCATTTAAAAAAACTTACACCAAATGTAGAATAATTGTCTTGAAAAACACAATGAAGGACTGGAGAGTTGAACACACAATTTGAAAGATTTTGAATCGTCATTGAGGAAATTCTTGAAAAATTATGTTCAACTTTTTTGAAAAACCAAATGTTAGAAGACTCTCTTCTAACGCTAAGGATAATCCGCACTTATGCGTACACTCTCTTTTGTTCGTTCGTGTCCGAGTTGCAATCTGAGAGTGATTACAAGTCATAAAGAAAAAATAGATATGACATGTTTTGAAAGCATTTTGAAACTCACGGTTCGATACTTTATCTTACACGCCCGTGTCGATGTTAATCAACCATTTCTAGGTACGTAAATTGTTATCGATTCAAGAGACATGTCCTAGAAGCTTGTTTTAGTGAAACATTTTCTGATTTTTTGATTTTGTATTTTCTTTTTGAAATTTTATATTTAGTATTTTTCTTTATAAAAAAATATTTTCCATGATTACCTCAGCATTGTTTAAGTAAATGGGAAATAGTAATTCCAAACTCTAGTCATGATTGTAGCTTGTCTATGTCAGCTGGAGAACAACTTTTGGAACCAGCTTTAAACTTTGACAGTTCATTGATGTGGTCGTGAATTCCAAGTTCTGCACTGTTATGATCAGAAGTCTTTGCTTATGCATACAATGAAATTCCTTGAGCCCTGGTTTCTCAATATCATCTTTTCAGCAACCAAAACTTCGGAGTCCTTCCTTTGTAGATTTAAAGATAGTACCTGCATGTATGTTAAGTGTACTGCACTGACATCAAGAGTTTGTTTTGCATTCATACTGGTTAATGATATCTCATTTGAACCATATGGGGTTCCACTGTCAACCTGGGTTTGTGCTAGAAGTGAATATCTTTCCAGTAGGAACCCACGCTAAAGACAACTGTCATTGAAAATTTTACCCGTTGGTTTCCACCTAAGAAAGATCTTTATGAGTCAATTTTTTCTCATGCACAACGGAAGTCTTTTTGATTGAAGACCTATGTACTTTTTGAGATCTATCTTATGGTTTCTTTGGGCAAAACTTGTTTTCCTCTACGGGTATGTATCATTTTGTTGTCTTATTGATGGAACCTAGATCACTTGAGTTTACTTCATTCAAGAACTTTGTTACAAAGAATCATGGAATTTGTATTAAAGAAAAACAAAAACATTTCTGACATGTCGAGCAAACAAAATGTTGGAGTCAGAAAAAACTTTTAAGAATTCCCTAGAGTGTTTTCGTGCTATGGGGCACAGTCTTTGTCGTGACAACTACTCTAATGCAGGCCAATTTCCTAGACTTTTTGGTTATTTCATAGGTTTTGGTTGCTACCATTTGCCGAGCTTTATGGATCTACAGAAGCAATCACACTAGGTTATGAATTCCTACTGCATCTGTGTCTTTTTCTTAGCTTCCTCTAGGTAGTGATTATTGAACCATGTCATTTGAGCTATACCAAGACGAGCCAGGTGCAATCATGTGATGATGTGTTTTGCAACGAGCAGATTTCTCTTTCCTAGGCAAATAATGTGTAGTTTTGACAGGTTTTTGCCAAATCGATTATTGACATCACTTGGGAGGCAAACCGTGCTGTGAAATTCTAGGTCGTTCAGACTTAAAACGCAGTCGGTTGTCTAACAACGTGATTTGGTGTTTCTACGTGGTTGTAAAGCCGGTTTCCCTAAGATTGACGAATTTTGCAAACTTAGTATTCACAACTATTTCTTGTAATTTCCATAGCTCTCGTTGTCTTGATAGAATCAAACATTTCTTTGGTAAGCCTTTTCAAAGTCTCATTTCCTTAAGTAAATTTAGCACTTTAGTTTCCAATTCAATGTTATTGTTTCAATAACATCTATGTCATGTTTAACCTTGCTTCATAACTTTTTACATTCGAAAATTAACCATGTTGCCCCTTCTTTTTAAAGCTTGATTTTGATATTTAAGTTCAAGATTAACACAATGATCTGCCATTTTTAAAAAATCATTTTGAAATTGGGCAACTATCTTTTGAGACGAATTTTTTTAGATTCAAGAGATTGATTTGAGAGTTCAATATTGTCTGGTTATCAGTAATGTAGCAGGCAAAGGACATGTGTTCATGACATTGTTCAGTCATGCTGTTCAACCTATCCTTCATTATTAAATCAGGTGCTCAAATATGCAATTAGATCAGTAGCAAAGATATTGAATTTCATCAGTTGGTTGTACCGTCAGCCATGGCTGCCTTCATCATATATGGGTCTGATTATATGCATCATCATCATTGTCAAAACATTCCTGATTTACTGCTTGTATCTTGCCTCTTTATAATGTTGACCCACTCCTTTCTGTATCAACAAGCAAACATCCAATTCTTTACTCGAATCAACCTTATCCATTGTTGCTGCATTTTGTCTTTCATTCGCCCAGATTCATACTCTCTTTTATGCAGTGCTCTTTCATCAATCGACTTCTTCACAGATTTCATGTTATGGATCAGTGTACATGGAATTCTGGCATCTCAGTTGAGTGTATTTTAGAAAGTAGTTTTTGCTATCATTACAACATATTCATCATCCATATACCTCCGTGACTTGATGAACTTCTGAAACAGGTGTCTCGAGTACTTTAAAAGAAGCCATTGACCAATCTCTTGAAAATGCTTCCTTATGCAAGTTGTTTTTCTAGTTGGTCCATGTAAGGATCAATTGTGCCTGTGAAAGTCTCTATATCTTGACCCAGAGGAGTGTCGTAAATGCACGTTTGAATCCAAACTCGATTTGAGTTCCTTGTAAGTCGTTGTTTAAAAGAACTTGAGGTATGAATGAAGTTGTCAAAAAGAATACAGGCAACTCTTTTTTGCCTTGTCTGAATTGTTGCATTTGTTGTTCTTTCCAAATTAGAACACCGAAGATAAAGTACTTTTCGTTTCCATTTACTTGCAAATTATGAAGTGAAAAAGATTGAAGGATCTTAAGTAGATTTGTTGTAATTGAAGTTGTGGTAAAAAGAAAGCAATAAACGTTCACGGATTTTACAAGTCTATGATTAAAACCGAGAAAAGAGATGTGTCTTCGCGGGAAATTTCTTACAAAATCAATAAAACACCGTAATGTAATGACATATTTTGCTTGAAAAACGAAATTGCATATTTCGCTTGAAAAAGAAATTGCATATTACGCTAATTAGAAAACTGCACATTCCGCTTGAACAGTAACATATTTCTCCTTGAAAAATGAAATGCATGTTTTGCTTTGGTCTATTGCATATTTCGCTTGAAGTTAAAACTATTTCGTTTGAGCTCAATCTTCATATTTCTCTTGATGTTACACATGTTTCTCTTGACTCATACAGCATGTATTCTCTTGCTGTTTAACATAATTCCGCTTGAACTCATAATGAACATATTTCGCTTGAATTTTCAAAAGTTTGGCAGAGTTTTCGTTTTAGTTTAATGTAAAATTTTCGCTTGAGGTTCACCTGCATATTTTCGCTTACACTAAACCTGCATATTGCGCTCTAGAATAACATCATATTCCGCTTGGCCTAAAACAAGTTCCGCTTGAGGTTCACTTTCGGGTGTTAACCACTTAAACTAACAAACAAAGTTCCTTTGTCTTATAGGCTAAAATTATGGATCATTGGTCATCTTCTTGATTTGACCGTTTTTTATGGACCACAAAAAGAAAATCAAACACTCAAATAGCCACGAAAATAAGCTTGGAATAAGCCTAAAATAAGCTCAAAATATGGCAACAAAATTAGCAAAATGAAAAACGAAGCCTAGTTTAGTACTATTAGAAAATTAAGACCAAGTATTACAAGATGTAAACAAGCATACAAATCAATAAACCCAAAAAATTTTTGAGCCGTGAGCTTTATTTTGAAAAATAAGCCATGAAATTTTAATCTTATTACGAAAAATGAAACACAAGAAGGTATAGATCAATGCAGCAAAGAGCCAATAGCAAACCAAACCAATAATCCCCGAAATTTTTTGAATTGTACTTATATAAGAAATAAGCTAAAATAACACACACGACAAAAGATATTTTGAGCTTATTAACCCACAAAACAACCACTATCTACCCGAGCCTTGATACCAAAATGTAGTAATCTAAGAATCACTTCACTTCATATTATGGAACAAGAAAAGTAGGAAGAAACTAGGAAGAATGTTAAAGAAGAAACAAGAGAGAGAAAGAGAGAGAATTGGAAGTTTACTTGCCAAAATGAAATGTTACAAATGACCACCCACCTTACCTTTCTTTTTTGAGGTGTTACATGTATCAAAACTAAAAGAATTTTATACCTTTAGTAATTCTACAGGCCGAGCTCGGTATTACATAGGTCTTTCGCCCGATACACGTGACCGGTTAGCTTACATTTAAGAGCGTGAGAGGTTTTGGGAGCACATCTGGAAGCGGGCATAGATGCAAACACAAAACATGATATCGGGTTTCAACTTGACATTAGGTATATAAACAACCTATCTTGCCTCCGAGTACTTAGTACTATCTACCGACTCACACTCTTCTCATTCGTGAGTTTAGTTATCGGAGGACATGGGGGATTTTATTGTGTTATAGAATCTTCTAGACAAAATTTCTTAAGGCATTTCTTAATATACTTAGATTAGATTAAAGAAGATACAATATTCCATTTGTTTTATTTGTAATCCAAGAAAGAAGTTAAGTTCACCCATCATGTTAACTCGAACTCGTCATGCATGATTTTGGCAAATTCATCACACATGTCTTGACAATTTGATCCGAATATAATGTCCTCGACACTATATTTAACAATGATGAGATTTGAACTTTTTCATCTTAGTAAAAATAGTGTTTATCTATCATTCCTATTTTTGTATTCAGTTTAATAAGGAAAGCTTTTAATCTATCTACCAAGCTTTGTGGTGCTTGTTTAAGACCAAACAAAGCTTTTCTTTTAATTTATAAACATGATCTAAGTTTCTTTAGCTAGTCGATGTCGGGACTATAAATACCCCCTCCATACTTCCATGGAGGGGTAGAAGTTCATACTTGTAAAAGTGTGTGTGTGTGTGTGTGTGTTTCTCTTTTCTCTCAACAACACACACAACTTCCCATCTTTTTTCCTTTCTCTTTAATAAACATGGCTCAATTTCTCTTTCACTTTACCATGCCTCCGGATCTTGTGTTATAAGGGTGAATCTAATGTTAATAACTAACCTAGCCTTATTTCGAGAAACAACACAGTTCTCGTCTAACTTATTTCTAAATACCCACTTAGTTCCTATGATTGTCATATTCTTATGTTGTGGAACTAACTCCTAAACGTCGTTAGCAACGAATTAATTTAATTCTTCTTGCATGACGACTATCCAACTTTCATCTCCTAACGCTTCATTCATATTCTTAGGTTCTATAGTTGATATAAAACAAAAGAAGTTACTTTGGTTTTGGGCTTGTGACCTAAGGGTTCTTTGGTTAAGGTTTCCTATAACATTTTCTAAAGAATGGTTCCTTGATTCGTTAATATTAACTATTTCGTCAATTTCTAATGTTTCATCCTCAACATCATTTTGTAGGTTTTTCTTTTTGGATTCCCTAATGGATTCTTCTTCATCTAAGTCATCATCCACCAAGGGTGATGTCTTAGAAGGTGGAGGAGTTTCATCGAATGTCACGTTGAGTGATTCTTCGATTTTCTTAGTGTGTTTATTAAGGATGATGTAGGCTTTACTATTTTAGGAATAACCTAAAAAGATACCTTCGTATGACTTTGGGTCAAACTTGGTAAGGTAGTCTTTGGTGTTCAATATGAAGCACTTGCTTCCAAACACTCTAAAATAATCTAACGTAGGTTTCCTACCTCTTAAGAGTTCGTAAGGTGTTTTTCCTAGAATGGCTCTAATGAGAATTCGGTTGAGAATGTATGTTGAAGTATCTACGGCGTTACACCAAAACTTTTGTGGTAACGATTGCTCGTTCAACATAGTCCTACTCATTTCTTAAAGTGTCCTATATTTCCTTTCGACCACACCATTTGATTGAGGAGTGCGTGGAGCCGAGAAGTTATGTGTAATACCATTGGCATTACAAAACTGTCCAACTTGCACCTCATTATCAAATTCTCTACCGTGGTCGGTTCTTATTGACACTATTGAACAACCTAATTGGTTTTGGATTTTCCTACTAAAGATTTCGAATTGATCAAAAGCTTCGGTTTTATCCTTAAATAATCTAGTCCAAGTATACCTAGCGTAGTCATCTACTATGACTAGGGTGTAACGGTTTCCTCCGTAACTCCGTACGACGGATGGACCGAAGAGATCCATATGAAGAAGTTCTAAGCATCTAGTCGTCGAGACTATATTCTTAGCTTTGTGACTAGCGTGAGCTTGTTTTCCTATTTTGGAAGCATCATAAATTTTTTGATCAAACTTAAGCTTAGGTAGGTTTCTAACTAATTCCTTAGAAGCCAACGATTGCATGAGACACATATTTGCGTGACCTAATATCCTATGCCACAAAGTGGAATTTTCATCAATCGTTGCTAGACAAATTTAATCCTTTAGCTTATTTCCTAATTTCATCACATATAAGCCTTTCTTCCTAATACCTCTACCTATGAATTTACCATCCTTAGTGATTTCACTATCATGTTCAGAGAAAGTTACTCTACACTTATTATCACATATTTGTCCTATACTCAGCAAGTTAAATCCTAAGTTATCAACAAGTTCTACATTGTCTATTTTGAGAGAGTCATTAGAAATCGTACCTTTGCCAATGATGTTACCGCGAAGATTACTACCAAAAATGACACCACCTCCATTGTATGCCTTGTACGTAGAAAAGATCTTTCGATTTCCCGTCATATGTTTAGAGCATCCACTATCCTTGATCCATTCTTCGGGTTCCAAGTCGACTCCAAGGCATATCTCACTTGATGCATGAGCTACAAGACACGTTTCGTTTTTGACCTTCTCATCATCTTCTTTACTGCTATTACTCCAAGAGCCTCCGACAAAAGCTCTGTAGTTCTTATCTTTCGGTGGTTTTGGACATTCTCCAATAAGATGATTCGGGTTGCCATATCTAAAGCATTTTCTATTACTTTTACCGTTCTTGTCATTACGGCTTCTTTAGAACGTCTTTTTGTCGTTCCGAGGTTGTCTCATGAATCTACCTCTTCTTTTAAAGAACTTCTTGAAGTCTCTTACCGCCATGGCGTACTCTTCATCTTCACTTCCGAAAGTCGAACATTCTTCATCACTAGATTCCTTTTTAGCCTTTAAAGCTAGAGATCTCCTTTCTCCTTTAGTTTTGACTATTTCGGAATCTTTCTTGATGATCATCTCATGGACTTTGAGGTTTCCAACGAGCTCATCAAGAGATAGTGATGTTAAGTCTTTTGACTCTTCAATTGCCATGACTTTTTCTCTCCATTTAGGATGTAGAGCCCTAAGAAATTTCCTAACATAGTTCTTGCTAGAATAACCTTCATCAAGAGCTTTTAGACTAGTAATAATAGTATTAAATCTAGTAAAAGCAATATCTATAGATTCGTCTTTGGAAATGATGAATTGTTCATATTGTTGAACCAAAAGGTCGATCTTATTATCTTTAACTTAATTATTACCATGATGGGTGATTAACAAGGTTTTCCAAATATCTTTTGCCGTATTACACATAAAAATTCTTTTATATTCTTTTCTTGGCAAAGCATTGTAAATAACCATTTTGGCTTCATCACTTTGTTTTTCAAAAGGGAAAACCTCATCAAGTTTGGTTTCTTGATTTTAAATAATGGGTTGAAAATCATCGTTAGTAATAACATGCCAAAGATCTAGATCTTTTGATTTAACATATGTCTCGAATCTATTTTTCCAATAAATAAACTATCACTTTCAAAAGGTGGTGGTCTTTGCATAAATTTCCCTTTTAGATATTTGTCGGCATCCATAGATCGATCCAAGCTTTAAAATACAATATATTATAAAAATCTTGAGTGACCTTGGCTTTGATACCAATTGTAGAAACTAGAAGGGAGGGCTTAATAGTTTACAAGTTGGTTTACGTTTTAAAAGTTTGCTTTCAAAATATTTAGATTCAAGTTGTATGTTTAACCAATTTTTTTAAAAGTTTACTTCTTTAAAAATGATAACCGAGTTATATATGTTCAATCAGAAGAAACAATCAAACAATGAACACAGAACTTTCACTTATATTGAACAAATCACAAAACAACTATATATTTTGCTTAACAACTAATCTATGAATATTGATCTGCTTCTATTATCTATCAATTATATTTTCTAACTATGCCGTAAGGGTTCCTTTTATACACCAAGGAAAAAACCCTAATAGGCTTACAAAACGCGTTAACAAATCATGCATATCTATTCCTAAAATAACTCATGCATATCTCATAAGCAGTACTAACTATATATAACTAACAGTACTAACTATATGCTGACAGTACTAACATTGTACTCGCAGTACTAACTATAACTAACAGTACTAAGTTCTTTAACTAACGGTACTAAGTTCTTCAGCAGCATATCTTGTAGAAGCTCTTCAATTCCCAACAAGAAAAGAGGAGAGATCACTAATTAACACTTTTTTTCTTGACGAATACGAGTGTTCTTCTCTTGCACTTAAATGAGAGGGAAGAAATAAGAAGAAGAGATTAGATTACTTGAAACAAGATCTAAGTATGTTAGTGATCAAGAGTTTTAGTGAGAGAAAGAAGATTTAGATAGAGAAAGAAAAGACTGAAAAATTTCGTACAAAGAGGAATGTTTTTCTGCTGGGAATGGAGCAATATTTATAGGCAGGGAATCCCAACGATCATCTGGTGGCGGTCCCAGTGGTCCCTTATATATAAGGGGGCCGTCAGGCCTATAAGGAGCCACCACTAGCCTCTTCTCCCTTTTTTGTCTTTTTGTGGTGAAGGTTGTATCTGTTATGGAACCTTCCATTTTAGAGAGAAAATTTGAATTTCAAATTTTAAGTTTTTAATAAAACTTTTCTTTTAATTAGAAAATATTTTGTAAATGTATTTTTGAGAAAATACTTTTGTAGAATTAAAAGTGAGAATTAAGAGAAAAATATTTTTTTGATCACTAACCATGCTTAATTATTTTGTTTGTTCATATCTTAAGTGATCGCTAATCTTAGAAATGGAATTTTACATTTGATAATTTGTAAACGTTTATTTTTATTGTAAACATTTTTACATTTTGTTATCAACACGTTGAGAGGTCAAAAAATATAAATAACGTTTTAGACATTAATGTATTAACAAAATTAAAAATCAATATAAATAAGAAGCTTTATGCGGATGGTTTAATTGTGACAGAATTAACGTTTTAGGTTCTTAAGAAGAAGTCCCCCAGCTAAGTCTAAAAACGATCATACCACCATCGAGATGAGTAATCATTGCACTGAATAAACAAACCAAGAAAAATGGTTGTTGGTGCTTCTAATCGGATTAATGAATGGCTAATACATTTTCTATGATAAAGCTTGACCCGCTCTTTTTATCTTCGTTAATTTGCTTGCGTGGTTAAGTTCTGAATGATTGTAAGTCACCACCAAACCCGTGCCAGTCTCTCAGACTGAAAAACCCCCCTTTTAACTTGTTAGAATTATGATTAGAACTAATATAGGATTATCATAGGTTTGACTTAGACTAGAATTAACTTAGATTGGTAAACCAAAGTATTAATAAATTGAGAGATTTAACCTCGCTTCAAGTGTTTGACACCCTACTAACCACGAATCTACCACCGACCGGGTACACTGCCAGTTAAAATGTTGGGTTTTGGTTAAGTCGTCCATAAATATTAAATTTATAACTTTAATCATAAAAATATACCCGCACAAGCGACACATCAAGTTTTGTGCCGAGTTGGTCCGGGGAGTAAAAATCAAATCTGATTTTTATTATTATTTTTGGGTTTTTAGCATTAGATCTAACCCTTAGGATTAGTGTAAATTAGATTAGTGTATATTCTTGTATATTCTGTATATTTTGTATATTTGTATTTAATTGTTTGCTTGTATATTTGTGTGTTTAATTTAATTGTTTTCCTAATACACTGTTCTGCTCGATAACTCGATACGGCGTATCCACTTCCATCGGATACGGCGTATCTAACTTTCTGCCCAATACAACGTATTCATTCAACAGATTAATACGGCGTATTCATTTCTATTGAATACGGCCTATCGATCATATGATAAAGTTCTTTTCCACTCTCGAACTTAAAGCTCTAAATTTTTTAACACCTTTTTCCCGCTAGTTCTACTGATAATTTTCTGGTTATTTTTTAGTTAAGAATGACAAAGGTAATCAAAGGAGAGTTCGAGAAACTTGAGGATCTTAACGACGAAGATGTTTCGCTCACTTGCGGTACATCACTTGAAGTTTTCAACAAAGAATTCAACCGGATGAGCGGAATGGATAATGATTTATTCACATATGAATTTGAAGTTGCTAACATCCCATGTGACTCAAACAAGGATGATGATTCGGAGCAACGAGTGTCGCATGAAGCTGATGATGATATGGGATATGATCCATCTGATGTTGCATTTACTGAATGGTTGGGGTCAAAATTTTTAACTACAAGACGATGGATCATTATACAAAGAAAGCATTATGGATTTACTTGATTAGAGGAGATGATGAAGTTGAGCTCACGGATGAAGAGTTTTCTGATAATGAAGATGAAGTTGCTGAAGTCTTTAGGATCGACACTAATATATTTGATTTTGAGACGCCTATGTGCAAGGCCTTCAAAGAATTTAACTATCTTTTACAAATCGATCCAGACTTACTTACGAAAGACATTTAGGGATTCAAAACTTATGAAGAATTTAAGGACGACTGGATTTATGAATGGAACAAAGACGTACCTTAGGTGGACGAGAAACCTTGGACTGACACAGGAGTATGGAAAGAACCGAAACCAGTCAAAAATACTTGCAAGCCTTTCAACTATAAAACGGATTTTCGAAATGGCCAACATGGTTAGTTGGAGGAATGAATGATTTTGTAATGGAGGAAAACTAACATGGAGCTACATTATTGGAAACATCGCTCCCCATTTACCAGGATTATGAATGGTAACAAAAAGAAGCCGGTCGAAGGATAGCCAGTTAAAGGAACAAGCTTAGAAAAAACTATCTGAAAGGCTTAAATCATGATGATGAATCATAGAAATATGGATGGAGAGAAGGGAAGCCATGAAATTACTACACAATCAACGATGAATTAGAAATATGAGAATGAAACTCATGAAAAAGACATGCAGTTATGAGAAACTCATGAACTGCCCAGGTGGGCAAATATGAGAAGATTCGGATGATCAAGTAATTCATTCTCGGCCAACGAAGAGTATTTCTGTTACAGAAGATGAAATACGATGAATTTGGCAAGAAACAAGCGATGATGCAGGTCACATACCAAGGAAAGCTTTCTCCATAGGACGAAGATGATGGTAACTAAGCCGATGAAATGCTGAAGAAAAAGTCCAACTGAAAGACTTCGCTGTATAACAAAGTGCTTCCCCTGAACAACCTAAATTGTTTGTTTTTAATTTTATAGAGTCTGTCTTCCCAAAATTTAATACGGCATCTGCGCCATACCATACGGCTATTGATTGTCTGGAGGTTAGCAGTCCTTTATGTTTAATCTCTTAAAAACAGTTTATCTTCTAGTTTCTGGCAATACGGCGTATCATAGCTACATATACGGCGTATTCACTAGACTGACTCGTATTTACTTTGTTTAGTTTAGTTTAAATTAACCGTAGGTACCAAAAATAGGAATGCATGTTTTTCCTATTATTTGCACAGGACCTAAATGAAAGAAAAGAAATCGACGAGTTGGTTGAAGTATTTACAAGTCTGGAGGTGTTGGAGTCTTAAAACTTCAAGGCGGCTGTTCAACACAAATTATTGCTCATAAACCTATATTGAAGAATCGACCAGAGCAAATTATCAGGGAGTTTCTCATTCTATTTCTTTTTAATTCCCGTATTTAATGTTTATCTATACAACGAGGACGTTGTATAATTCAAGTGGGGGGATAGGAATTAGAATGTATACTTGTCCTAATTTTCACACCAAAAAGCTTAATATATGCTTAAATTTTTAAAAAAAATTCAAGCATACTTTTGTGAAATTACATGATACATAACCCGCACACAACAACCCTTATTATATATTGTGAGGATTTAACATATCCTTCTTAAATGTTTACCCGAAGTCCACAAAATATGAGTGGCGGTGATGTATAGCACTTTAGAACTTTGGGCTTGGTATATCTATTCGAGATCACAGTGATGAGTACTATGGATTTAGATGGAGTAACTTGTTTAAATTAGTAAATTTTTAGGATTACACCCAAAAAGCCTATTCATGTTGTTTATTAACTAACTACACAGGTAGTTTAACCCCCCGTAATAAACCTGTTTTGGTATGATTGTGTTTGGTCTTGTGTGTGATGATTTTGGTTTTTTGTTAGGTGGGGGTCGCTCAGGGTTCTAGCTGGGGGTGTTAAAAGGAGTGAAGGAGAGACCCCTAGAACAACCCCGCAAGAGTCAATCATTTAGGACTTACACCAACTTGTATTATATTTTCGTTACCAACACAAACCTTAACACCTAAGCCTACCCCCTGTTTAGAATCAGTTTCTTTACCGTTGCCAAATTAGCTTAATTGTGTACAGTATGTATTCCCGAGTCTTGTTCAATTTATTGAAGGTTGGCAGAAATTTCCACCTCGTCAAAATGTGGAATGTAAAAGTCGTTCAAAAACTCATGTCATTTTTCCACCTACCTCAGCGCAATCCCTGGAACGATTCCGAAGTACTGAAGACATATCATCGACGGCAATTCACTCCCGCCTTCCATCTACCCCGCGAACTGCACGCCCTAACTCCACGTCCTTATACCTGCCATCTATTATGAATCGTTAGCAAAGCAACTAGCTCCGCGTTTTCGTACTCAACGTTTATGTTGAACAAAAATATAAATAAATTTGCGGGGAGGAAAAAATCGCAAAACAAAACCGCGACGCCCGTAAAGCCCGACTAAACGCATCGTCCCAACCCGCCGCCAACCCCGCCGGCACCATCAACGATGTGCTAAACCGACAACGCCCCTCCACGCATACGCGACAACTGAGCACCCTACACCCACACGCCCCTTGCCATGTCAAGAATTGTAAAGTATGGGCTGATTGGGAACGTTGACCCCGTTAAATGGTCAACGCCAACTTCGGTGTTGTTTTTGATCTATGACAAGTACCGTTTGCCACAATAATAGATAGACATAACACCAGTGTCCCTGGGACGTGGGCCAAGCCCACCAGTCTCCAGATCCAACCTGCCCACCATCTTGAGACCATAAACAATATAGATTCCGAAATTATTCTTTACAACCCCCCCTGTGTTCCCACTAAGACCCCCCCAACCACCCAAAACACAATACACGACACAAACAAACCTCACCAACCTAAACCAGAATTACCACACCATCCAGAACCAAACCCCCACAACCCAGAAAAAAGCAAACCCCCCTAACCCAACACTCACCCGCCAACCATACCACACACACAAACACCCCAGCCCCATAAAGGCTCAAAAACAACACACAACCCCAATAAAAGTAACAAGACCCAAAACAACAACCCACCACCCCCTAAACAAGAACAAAAGCAGAAAACCACCAGCAAAAAACAACACAGACTAGTCCAAACTAACCAGACAACAAAAAACGCTCAAAAACATAAAAAAAACAGCAAACAACATAAAATAAAATAAAACACTACAAAAACAAAATCAAAAAACAAAATCAACCACAAACAAACAATTAACAAACACCACAAACCATAAACAAAAAATGACAAACAAAACATCAACAAACATATAATTAAAAACACACGTCATCACACAACACCACCAAAAAAAACCAAAAAAACTGCCACTAACAAAAAAAACATAAACAAGATCAGACATAAGAAAAAAGACAACCCAATAAAAACGTCTCCGTGGATCACAAAAATCCATAAACAAAAAATAATCCATACACAACACAAACAAAACCACCAAAACAATAACAACCACAAGACCGAAAACAAAACAAACACAAAAAAGGAAACCGCCCTACATCGCAAAATAACCAAAACCACACAAACATCCCTCACAACAACTAACTAACCACCAAAGCAACGGAAAAAAAAAAAAGTTCCAAAAAAAACACAATCTTTAACAAACCAAACAAAACACATAATACACAGTACACCCACAAATCCCACCAACACAAAACAACCCAGACCGGAACCCCACAACCACACTTTAAATGAAACACGACACAAAAACCACAGCCCACATTTCCAACTACAACCACCGAACACCCCCCTGCACACCAGACCATAAGTACTACCCCCCCCCAACTCACACAACCACACCATCCCAATCCAATTACCACAAGATGCCCAGCAGCCCAAACCCACCCCCACCCACCACCCTCCCCTACCAGCACCAAAAAACCAAACCAAAACAAAAAAAACAACAAACAGAACATAAATCACAAAGTCCACTCCAGCACCCAAAGAAACAAAAAAACCCCAACATCAACTAAATCACAAACAATCAAAAACACAAACCAAAAAACATTGCAATTACCAAACACAAATAAACAATAATCTATATCATAAAACAACAACAAAAAACACACGCACACACACAACAAAAGAAAAGCATAAAACACCCAAAAAACAAAACACAAGAACAACACACGAAAAAAACACCAATATAACAAACAATAAACAAACAAACTAAAAACAACCACCACAAAACAACACCAACTAAAAAAAACCACACAAACAGCCAAGAACATACACGACAAAGACACAACCACGTCAAAGACAAGCTATAAACAAAAAAAAAAAAGAAGCAAAAAACAAACAAAACAACAAACCAAAACAAAAGAACAAAAAAAAAAAAAAACAACAACAAACAAAAAATTACAAGTAAACCAAAACACACAAAACAAAAAAACAGTTACAACATCACAAGAAAGACCAACAACACAAACATCAAAACAACAATCAACCGCAAATAAATATGAAGTTGAATTATATACAACCAAACGCACAAACTAACATATACCAGAAACAAACACACTTAAACACAATCACTTAAAACACCTGAAACAAAACCCTACCAAACAACACAAAAGACCAACAATAACCATCCCCAAGCAGCCTGCACACACCACATATACCCACCTACCAATATAAACAAAAACAACCAACACATTGACAATACACAAATAAACACCCCCCAGAGAAAATAAAAAGCCTAACCAAATATGATTCAGAATCGCAGAAAGTATATGATAGACTATATATGCATATTCAGGTCTATCGACCTTTGAAACCACTAATGAAACCATAGTTTAACATTGCACCGGAAAGCCTTTTCATAACAATAGTAATGAAGTAACTAGGTTAGCATGTTTTCTCTCTTGATATCTCATACTCTTTTAATTTCTAGTTATTTATTTTCTTGTTATTTATTTTAAATCAATTCAAAAACCATTTTTAAAACGTGACATTTCAAATTAAAACTTATTACAACTTAGCTCTTGGGACGACCTCGGATTTACCATTCTATACTACCCACGATCGGGTTCTCTGCCCGTTAGTGCATGGTTAGGTAGATCGAGTTTTATAAATTTAAAACTTGGTAAATAAACATTTCAAAAGAAAATACGCATCAGCAGAAGATGAGGCTGGTTTTTGTTATTTATTTCAACCACGTTCCTACATTGACACTAACCTCCATATACAGTCTGTAGAGGATGATTCAAGCTTGCCAACTGCTATAAGGAACCTCATTGGTACCACTCATGTCATGGAGCTCAAATCACATACATACTATGAGTATGGAAGCTATGAAAGCTTCACCTGCTGGAAAATTAATCCGACTGACTTGGTAGACGATGGGGCATCCTCTAGCAACCAATTGATAACTGTCGATGATTCAGAGCCATTGATGACATCAAATAACGTCTATTTTATAGCATCATCTATCCCATGTAATTAACCCATTTTGTATAATTATTGCAAAAATTGTTACTTAATCATTTGTATTTGAGAATTGCAGTAATTATGGAGTACTTGGTGAAACTTGACTAAAAGGCACGCATTCTGGAGCTTAAACTAATATATTTTGAAGATTAATGTTCTGACAACCAATACGCCGTATCCATCAAGGAAGATACGGCGTATCTACGCCTGCACTCACCAAAGACGAAGACCACATGATCAATACGCCGTATCCAGTGAAGACCAATACGCCGTATTGGAGATATAGTATGTGAATATTCTAGAAGATATCAAACGTGGTCCCTACTCTAAGAAAACCCCAATACGCCGTATCCAACACATTGGATACGTCGTATCGTCACCGACTCCAGACCCTATAAATAGAAAACTCAAAAC
>BQNB010109760.1:0-22688 GCA_026074375.1 Tanacetum coccineum
CTTCTTGTTGGCATCCATGAGAGCATAACGTTTGTTAGGTGGACACGATTCGTCTTGGTGAACATCAGCTTGTCTTTGTAGTTGTGCCATGATGAATTCTGACTGATTGATGACAAGATGTTAGATAATAAACAATTTATATGACATTTTTGTTGGTCCCTTGGAATTTGATATAAGGTTTATCAACTTTAAACTAATCAGATTCCATAGCAACAAAGTGAATTTTAAACAAATATATATATAAACAATATAAAGAACAAGTTTAAAATACACAGAAGTACTTTTCAATGTATAGACTTTTATTATAATCAAATAAAGAATCTATGACACACCTTGCTTGCGGAATAACAAGGTTGTTAAATGACAATTGAGGTGTTATCTCCTTCAAACTTATTCTCTAGCCAAAGTTATGAGAATAATAAAACAAACTTGTTATGACTAAACTAAAGCTTCAGCTTTCAGTAGTACGAGTCACCAGTTTGTTTGAGAGAATAAATAAACGCTACAATGTGTATCGACATTAATTGGAATCAAAAAGAAAAAGAGATAGCATTACTCTGGGAATCCCTTATCCTTTATAGGCAAAGGGATTAGGGTTACAACTTTAACCTAGCTACGTGGAAAGCATTAAATGGGTGGTTGAGCTACCATTTAATGCACGTTTGCTTTCTAGTACTAGGTACAGTCCTTAAGGAAAGTTGTTGTACTTCTATACCAACTTTAGAAGTAGCATTTCCCAAGGAGATTGCTTTATTCCTTTTGACATAAAGCAATCTTTTTTCCCCGCCCGCCTGTACCACCTTCTAGAAGTGAAAAAAAAAAACAGCACGTTTCAGCTGTTTGTTAAGGAATATGACAACGATTAGCTTGGACTTCTGTCAGCCAAGCTGAACTTGTAAGCTCCAACCAAGAAGTCCTTCTTCATTTTCTATACCACTTGCTACAACTGAAGTGAAGATACTTCCCAATCTTCTAAGGACCTGAAGAGCTGATGCTGAAGGAACTTCAGCGACTAAAGCTGAAAGGCTTTAGTGCTCAAACTAAAAGACTTTAGTTTGAGAAAACACTATAGGAGGATTTTATGTTTAAATCTACAGAAAGACTGAAGGGCTCCAGTAACTAAAACCTAACAATCTCTCCACTCCCCTATGTTGAATATACAAATAGCCCTAAGTAAAATCAATGTAAGTTGAGCAAAACAACTTCTTTCTTACATAATTGATAAGAATTTGAACAACATAAAACTGATAACCTTTCATTCTAAAACTTTGATTACAGATAGCATTTAGAAAAAGAGATAAATTATTACAAAAAGATTTCATTTCTACTATTTCTACTTACTTTACTTTTCTCTAACTACTACTGGCCTTAGTTGTTCAATAACTCTCATCTGCTTGAGTGGATTCAGGTTTCTCTTATCAATTTCAGCAAGCAGAAGAGAACTGAAAGTCTTGGCATAATCATCAAGCCCTGGACCTTGGTGAAGTCTGAAGAAGATTTCTTATATAGTATATAACATGGTGTTTAGGAAATCTCTAAAGTCTTCAATGGTAACAAGATCATGTCTGTGATGTAAATTGAATAAAATCATACCAAGGACAGGTTCATTAAGCACAATACCTGGTAAATGATCTTCATACTGAACTGATAGGTCTAAATGACTTTTGTTAGCTTGAAGTAGTCATGGAATGTCATCTATCATTTTCTTTTCTGTCTTAGCAAAAGATCATTTAGTTTGTCGAGAGGGTCCCTTGTTTGCTTAAAGGAATATCCAAGTTTATGCCCAGTTCTGCTTCAGTTGTGTGAATGTAGTCCATTCTTGTTCCTATCTATTTGTAGATGATTTCCTATCCTTTTCTTCTGTTCTAGTTCTTTTTTTTGTACATGCTTTCCGTCACTTATCTCTATTTTTCCCAAGGGTGCATGGCAGTTCACTAGATTATGAAATTGGTTATAATTTCCACTTGTACTATCCTCTTCTACACTTTGAGTGTAATTGGACCCTTTCTGGTCAAGACATCACGGCTGGTGATTCTTGATGCTTTGCTTATATGCTCTTTATAGTCTCTTTTTTTCACATTTTGTCACGTATTTGTCAATTGTAACTTGGTCATTATAGTACTCTACTCTTTGTATCACGCTCAACCCACCTTAAAAAACCAAGAGATCAAAATCAATTCTTCTTTCCTTATTTCACCTTCACGTCTGACAACATCACAACTTCAGTCTTTTATTGCTTTTCCTCTTTCTTTTTTTTTTTCTTCTTCTCTCCTTTTGTACAACTAATTTGTTTTCTTTTGTTAGAATGGACATGTTCTCTCTCACGTGTTCTTTTCTCGTTTCTTTCTCAAGTTCTCTTTCTACACACATGTTTTCTCTCTCTTCACCTCCCTATGTTCTCCACTTTCTCTCAGTGAACAAAGACAAAACTATTTTTTTCAGTTTCCTTTTTTTTCTTTAGAGGATCAAAACCATATAAAACCTTTTGGAACCAAGCATATGTGTTGTTTCAACATCATCAGAGCCACTTTCATGCCTTTTTTTTTCTTTCTTAAGCCTCATTCTTTTTGAAGACAAAGGCCTTTTTTAAAAACCTTAATCTTTCCTTGATAATGCTCTTAGACCTCAGGTTGAAAGGAGCTTTATGGTGGTGGTTAGAAAGAGGAGAATTGCATTTGAGTTGTGGTGGTTGTGATGACTGGTGAATAGGTGGTGGTGTTGTGGTTTCAGGTTGTGGTCTGTTCTTGTTTACTTTTTCACATTTTCAGCCTTTTTTTTTTTTTTTTGAAAATAGCGGGAGATTATACTTTGATTTTTGTGCTCATTCTCTCTCCCTCATCGTGTGCTCTTCTTCTTCCACTCTCTCTATGCTCTGTTTCTTTTGTGCGCTTTCCTTCTCCCTTTTTTCTTTTTCTTCCTTTTTACCTCCCCTTACCAACAGGCACAGTGTCAGTCAGTCCGAGCTGGCCTGCTGAAGGAACAATTTGATCTCCAACTTTTGAGTATCAGAGTCTAATAAACCTCTGAGCCAAAAAAACATGTTTCAAAAAAGCTTTTGTGCCGTGGCCACTCGACCTGGCAGTCGAGAGCACCAAAATCCCACGGACAAAATTCTACTAGCAAGAAACTATGTGAACATAAGCAGCAAACCCGTGTCCCTGTTGCGAGCCCCCACCCAACAATAGTGCCTAACCCCACACCACACACTCTTGTCCCACCCCCACTACCTCTAGTTCCTATCCCAATACAACCAAACCAAACCCTCGCCAGAAGGGTAACATCATACCCGCCACCATTATCCCCTACTAAAAAAAAAATCCCCCCCCTACAAAACAACCCCCAAAACCAATCAAACCTACAAAAAAAACCCTACAAAATAAACTACAAATAAACTACACGCCGCCCTCCCCCCCCCTCCCCCCCCTACTAAAAACCCTCCCTACCAACAAACAACCCATCAAAGCAAAATTAACGTCCAAACTAACCACATCCCTGGTACTCTCACCATCTCCTCTAACTCTCTCTCCACTCATCACTCCCAATCTCCCAATCATAGACACTTGCTTTCTTAAACTCTATAAAAATAGAAAAAACTCCATGTACTATCTCTCTAGTTTAGTGACAAATCAGCTTTGAGGGAAATGTTCCTACAAGCAGCTCAGTATGGTTGTAACAAACAACCAAACACAAACAATGTAACACACTCCAACAACACCGCAACAAAGAACCAAACAAAACAACCCAAGCAACCGCCCCCCCACGGCTATCTTTTACCTAATACATCAGCGAAGATAATCTGGGTATTACTTCATGGATAGCAACATCATAATCATTCAGAAAACAACGTTTAACACTAGACGTTGTTGGAAAAATTTAGTTATCATTCATTATAATCAGAGTTTTTACAAAATGCAGGTCCCAAAATCTAAAATATCAAGTTTGAATGATAACAGTTCAGCCACCTTCGAGTCCATGCCACTCCGTACCGTAACTTGCTCAATTACCTGAGATAAACATGCTAGAAAGGGTCAACACAAAGGTTGAGTGAAATTCATAGGTTTGATAAGCAGTTTGAATACAAGTTATAGTGTGATAATCATATTAACACAATTATTATGAAAATGATATTGTTATTGTACACCCATTATTAATAATAATTGCAACGAATACAATTATCATAGTAACAGTGTATTATCCCGTTATTGCCCTGTTTGGTCTTGTCTTGTCTGGTCTGGTTTAGTCTGGTCTCATGGCACACAAACTGACTAGTGAATATATATACCCAAAAATGATGTGATATATATATTTATATACCCAAAATGATGTGATATATAATAGCCCTATGTAATTCAAATATAGTGTGTTTGGTTACCTATCTGCTAACACAAACAGATTCATCAATCCCGATAGATCTATGACCACAATATTTGCGTTCAACAGCCATAAGTGATTAAAGGTCCATGATAATAAGGACTTTTAGCATAAAGTAACTAGACATGTGATAATGGTATATCAGATTAGCATATAGCTTGCAAAAACACTTGTATTCGTAATTTATAGCATGTATAAGTCTTTGAAAAGTAATCACATTGTTATAAGATAAACGAATATGCAAAGAGTTTGTAACAAGCATGTATCCCCCTCGCGGGTTTATAAAACATGTAATAATTAAACGGCGAGGTTATGAACTTCACCTTATAGGTAGATGTAATAAATACATTCTGAAATTGAAAGCAGACGACCTTAACACAATCTTAACCAGGGAAGTAGATATACTTAAATGATAGTAAACAGCCAACGCACGCAACCTGAGTAAATATGGTCGAAGTCTTAGGAAGATTGTATTCTAGAAACATAGTTTTAAGATTTATGAGTTCGATTGAAGATTTTGGAATTATTGTATCAACGTCCGAGAAAAAAACCATCAAAATTCAGAAGTCATTCAGAAACTTTTGAGGAGCAAGGGCACTATTAGTAAATCGTAAACTCAACAACGTCAATCAGAACGTAATACCAAGATGGATACATCTTAATATAAGCTCGCCCCTAGTAATTGTGGTACAATATAGCTTCCGGATGATCGGTTTTAAGCGTTTTATTCAATATCTGGAAATGTTAAGCACGAGAAGCGTTAATTAAAGTTATGTTGGATAATGTTTTGAGCATGATTTTATACCATTTCAAAATGTTACATTTTAGACCCTGAGGTTTAAAAAGTTGAAAAATAGTCCTTGGAGTTTGCACTTTTACGAAGACTTTGGTCCTTCAACTTTGAAAGATATACCAAGTAAACCTTGGAGTTTGAAAAGTGACATAATAGACCCCTATAGTTATAACTTTGATAAAATGACATTTTTAGTCCTTTTAGTTATAAGTTTCCGAAAGTTACGATATATACCCCTTGCATGGATTATAATTACAAAACATGTCCAAATTGCCATGCAAGCTTAGTTTAACATTTCAATAGACATTTATAAGTTATAATAAACTAAAATATGAATTTTTAACGCAACACAAGTTTAAAATAACGATTCGTTAAGCTAGGAAGCAAAACGGGTCATATTAGGGTTTCAAAACGTAAACGCGTGGGTTTTAAGTTCAAATTCCTTCATTAATCAATAAAGTAGTTATTTTAACATTATTTAAGCATGCTAGGATAGATTATAACAATATTTAACCTATTATAACATTAGTTTTTTAAGAAAAACGAAAATTAGTGTTTCGGGTGTAACGGTTTTGGACAAAATGGAAAAATGAGCATTATAGAAATGAGTTATGAACTTAACAAGAGTATATTTAGGATCATATGAACATTATAAGGGTGTAGTAGCAGAATATAACAAACAAAACTCTGGGTTTGAGCTTCAAAGGATCAAAAATGGTGAAATGGTCGTTCGGGTAGTAATATTCCACTCGTATAGCCTGTATCTTTACTCCGGGGCTACAACCTCTTTCTAGGGCTTCACTTCTTGAACTTATTTAAAGATACTAGGAAACATATGGAAGCAAATTATTGCTAGAGGCCAATTAGGTTTGAGAAAAGAAGAGATAGTGGTGCGAAGTTGAAAGAACACACAAATAGCCCCTAATTATAGTATTTTGAAGACCAAAGAGGTTAAAGTAAGCTTATATTCTGGTATGTGTACGTGTGTTAAGGATAAGGTGATGTGTAGAAGCTATGTGATGAGTATGAGGGGCTATGGAGGCTAGCTAAGCAAGGTGGATGGTTTCTAGGGGTGTTTGGGTGTCACGGCTAGAAGATGGACAACAAGGCCATCATGTGTCTTCAATTTTGGCCATGGAAAGGTAAGAGTAGGTGGGTAAGCTGCTTAAGGGTTTCTAGAAGGGGTTCATGGAAGTTATTTGCACATGGTTTGGTTTTAAATGGGTCAAAAATGATAAAGAAGGGGTTCGGGTCTGTTTTGGGTTCGACAAAGGTTTTACAAGTTTTCAAGCTAATATTTCATGTGTAATTGATTAAGGATGGTTAATATATGTTCCTAAGGTCTGATATAAGAAGGATTAACAAATATTAGCAATTGGTTTGGGTTAAAACGGGTTAGAATTGAAGAAATGGGGTCACGGGTTCAACTAGGGCTTGTTTAGGGTTTTCTTGACTTTCTTGGTTTATAATTCGTATGATTTTGATTAGGAATGATGGAATACAGATCCTAGGGCTTATATAAAGGATTATCAATGAAGTTTGATCATTGGTTTAAGTTAAAATAGGTCGAAATTGGTAGAATAAGCTGTGGCTTAGAATTAGGGTTCATATAAGGCTTTTAGGGTTTCCTAGCTTTGTAATTCTCGTACATTGTATAGCAAGGATTGTATACTGAATGGATAAAGTTTTGTAAACTCATTTTATGGTTTACAATGAACTCATGGGTTGCTTACTTGAGAATGTATGGTCGCAAAATAAGTAAAAACGTGTCAAAAAACACAATATGGTACAATTTAGTTTTCTGGATTTTATTTTCTTGTGTGATTAAAGTAGAATGATGAAATGATGATGGAATATGATTGATAATGTTCTAAATTAAGTTATTATAACTTAATTGAGAGTAGGTTTGGGTTTATAATGGATAAAAATAAAGAAACGTGTCATGGTTTAGAAACTCGCTTGGTTTTAGGGTTTAGTGTTTTGAACTAGGGTTTTGAGTATGAAAAGATGCATTAAAGCTTATGAATAGAATATTTAGGGTTTTTATATTATATATTGAGTGTAGTAGCTTGTACATAAGTGGTGGTGAAGAAATTGGAATGAAAATGGAGGTAAAACGGCTATTTTAGAGATCATGTTTAATGACTTGTATATTAAGCTTTTAAGGACTTGTACTTTGACTTGGAGGGAGTTTATATTTCAAATGAGATGTTATATTACTTGTACATATGCTTTAGTAGCTTGTGCATTCACTTTAGATGTTAATCTTTCATGGAATTAGGGTTTAGAGGTATACGATAACGGTTTAAAGCCCGTTTTGATATAACGTTGCGAATGGTATATTATAGGAATAATGTACTTTGTAATAAGGATATGATGATATTGACTTGACATGTTATGATGTTTGCTTGAATATATAAGATAAAGGATTTGCCATAAAGATAGGTTGCTTGAGCTAGCTACCTTTAGTTTATATACATACTAAGATATATAAGTAGTGTATAAAGCAAAAAATTTTCCCGGTAACAATTTGTATTAAGTAAAATAGGTTTTGTATTTGATGAAAATCCTTGGGTTGTTATAGTCTCCACCCCTTAAAGAAATCTCGTCCCGAGATTTAATTGAAACTTATAGTGGTATTGTTTGGGAATAGATGTAGTACTATGGTAAGAAATTTTAATTTTTTAGGTTAATCAAGGTCACAAGTTCACGTGTGTGATGCATTTATAATTATGTTGCGCACCATAATTATAATTACCTCCTTTCAACATGTCTACTTATTTTCCAAGACCACACCTCTTGATGATAGAAAATAGAATTTCTCCAGATCCTGATAGAACCTGGGTGGATGGAATACGTTGCGTCACTTAGATCGTAAGAAATCATTATTCATTAACCTTTAAAAGGTCAACCAGATCAAATAAGAATGTCATCCTCAAGTCCATTGTCAAAATTTTCATACTCAGTGTTATTGAATAATCCGTTTGACATTGTATAATTCTTGTGTGTATCCTTGTTATTACGTTGCAGAAATACAGAGAATTTTTAGATTACGAATAACATGAATGATTGATGTCAAGAATGATTATGAATTTGTTAAAGAGAGTTGCTTAAACACGTGGATACAGATTTTTAAATGAATAGATATGAAAGGTAATTATTATAATTAAGGAATAATGATAATGATTAAGGAATTATTTGTACAAATGGATTGAAAGAAACTTGTTTGTACATATGTTATATACTTAAGCCTATTTATTTATAATTAGTCACTTACAAAAAGAAGCGTTCAACTCCTTGTAACTAAGAATTTATAAATTCATAGTTCAGAGATTTATAATTTCCTTATTCAAATGAAGAAGCATTCTAATTCATTTCAATAAGATGATCATAAATTGTCTTACCTAAGCATAAAAACATGATATGGTAATGTGTAGAAAATGATATGATCATGAATGGTTAGACAATATTGAGATGTTGATTGTACTGACGCCCATATAATCGAGGATGAAAATTTATGTTGCAAAGGTATGAGGAGAGTATTCAGAGTTTGAACATGATAGAATTGACAAACAATGTCGAGTTTTGATACCACCAGATAACAAGATGTAATGGAATTATTACTTTATTATTTCATGGATAACTTTACATACGAACTTTACATATGAAAAAGAGTTTGATAACTTATTCATAAGTATCTTGTAGTAGGATAAAAGTAACAGATAACAAGGATTGTAGCTTGATGATTAGGGTTTTTAGATTGAAGAAGATTCTGATGAGAGTTGAATATCCTCGAGAGTTGTTTCTAGGGTAAAAATCCTAAAGTGAACAAAAGCAAGCTCATCTCTAAGTATGCTTTCCTGTGGCCCTGTTATTTGCTTTTGAGCACTGATTCGCATAATGTCCTTTCTTTCCACAGGCATTACAAGTTACGGATACCGTTTGTAGATTCTTTCTAATGGTTTTGTTTCAGTATGTACTTGGCCAGATGGACCACTCTGTGCAAGCCTTACACTTGACAGTACAAGGACCTATGTGATGTAGGGAGGCCATCTTTCACACAAAGGACGGTTTCCAGTATATCTGTTGGTGGCAGTATAAATCTTGAAGGTTTCTTGTCTTCTATTCTGCTGTCGGTGGTAATCATTGTTACGGTTGTTATTGTTGTAGTTATTCTGATAGTTGTTGTTGTTGACGATGTTCCCTTTATCCCTCATAGCTTTCGTTTGTAAATCATTGGTTTCTTACATGAATCACGCTTTATTATCTGATCATTAACCTCTTGGATATGTTGAAGCTTCCTCCCCCATCCAAAGTTTGAAGGCTTTGAAGGCCAAAGTAACGTTTCCTTTCAAATTGTTTGCGGTAGCCACGAATGAAAGCTTCATAAGTTCTCAGAATCGGCACATGTTGGACATAAGATTGGTTAAGTATCTTGGAATCTTCTAATATAATCTTAGAGATCACTTCTTTACAAGTTAGACCTTAAAATTCATCTTCCATTTCTTATCTGCAGTTCGAGTGGACAGTACTTGTTTGTCCAAAATCCTTTTTAAAAAAAAGGACTCAGGTCCAGTGTGGATTTAAATAGCTTGCTCTATTCCCATAGGCCCGGGCAATGCATTCCACCAGGCAAGGCATCATTAGTTTAAAGTACCAGTAGGAAAAAATGTTACTCTGTCATCCACAACGACACTTGCCTATGAGAAAATACTTTACTCAGACTGTCAATGCAAGAAAGGAAAACCAACGGATGAGTCAATATCTCCTTCTGTACCATTGAAAGTAGGAGTTGACGTTTATGAATTCATTGTAGTTTTCATCTTTTTGCTACAAAGAATTTCTCGTGGGGTTCAGTGATTATTTTTTTCCTATTGGAATTGGTCGGAATTTGCCAAAGCAGCAGCTGTGCTAATTTTTTCAGAGCAGAGGAGATGCCCAAATCATTAATCATTTCCGATGGCAGATCCAAAGTTTATGACTGGTGTTTCACATTTGACGTCCTTTTGGGAGAACATTCTATCCAACAAAAGATGATACGTAGTAAGAGGATATCCTAATTTATAAAAGAGAATGTGATGCATAAAATGCTTTAAAGGAAAATGCTTTATTTTTGAATTTTTAAAGCCACTTAGAGGTTATGATAAAGACGGAAATAATGATGAAAATGGTGGAAATGATGATGAAAGAGAGATAAGTTGGAAACAATAAGGTATGAAATGGGATTTCCTTTATAAATAACTTTCCTTTTCACTGTACATAGTCAAGATTTGACAAGCATTTTTATTTATACCCACATACCCATGGCTAGTATAAAAGCTATAACTATTCTAAGATGTTGTGTGATTTCTGGAGCTGGTAGAATGAACATATAAAGATCCCCCTGATCTATTTTGTGACGATCTTGGATTTCTATGATTTGATTCAAGATCGAAATTCTGTAGTAAGCAAAGGCAATCTTATCGCTTTTGCCCTAACTACTTCTTTTGAAGTATGATAATCTGAGTATGGGATTTTCCTTTGAGTTTGGTCTTTAGTTATTGTTAGTAATACGTCCTTCTTCCCATTACTCCCTCAAATGCTGAGAAGATGGAGTTCATCAAATAATAATCAAGATATAATGTTTCAGATACCTCTTATCTGAACATTTTTTCCTATTTCAAATACCTGAGTTGAGTAGAATTATAAAACTACGAGAAGGTGATGAGATTGAGTACCAAATTACAAGTTTGATTCCGAGATAAATTAGATAACGTAGTTAAGGAAGAAGATGAAGAACAGATCCTTCTTAGGTGGAAATAGTTCTTCAAGGAACAAATAAATATCGAGGATCGCAATAGTATGATAGAGGAATACCAGAGATTGGAGTCAAAATAGACTGTGAAGTTATAGGATCTGGTGATGAAATATGTAATTCAATAGCATAAAATGCATTGTACGTCCTTCAAACAAAGATAATTGTAGAAAGATTAGAATACTGGTGAGATATATATCTTTTATAGTTTTCCCAAAGAGTTAAAGAGATCTGCTCCTGCTGAAGAGCTGAGCTGGGGAAATAATCCATAAGAACCGAAGTATATATTCATAGAGGGAAAATCAATCACCAATATCGGAAGTAGATCGTGGAGAAGGACAATCATTCAAATTAACAACCTAAATTGTAAATAACAAAGTATTTGATAATGTATAATAGATATGTATCTTTACATACTTGTTCCGGAATGTAGTGGCACGGAGGGACACTTTTGATTGCTGAAAAAGAAATGGTATGTTTATAAGTTAAGGTTTTTGACCCTTGTTTTCTTAAAAACCATGGAGCTGATACCAATCTGTAACACCAACGCCCGGCCCACCCCCCCCCGAACTCCCCGATATTTTAAGGAGATAGGCAACTTTCAGCTTGGAATTGTCAACCAAGTTGAACTGAAGCTCCAACCAAAGGCCTTCTTCAGTTTCTGTACCGCTGTATAAACTAAAGTGAAGATACTTCCCAATCTTCTAAGGACCTGAAGAGATGTCGTTCAACTTGAGAAACACTTACGGGATTTTATGTTTAAATCTACTAAAAGACTGAAGGGCTCAGAAACTGAACCCAACAATCTCCTCTTATTTGAATATATAAATATCATAAGTTAAATTCAATTGTAAGTGAGCAAAACAACTTTTTCTTACACAATTGATATAAATTGAACAACATAAACTGAAAACCTTTATTCTAACTTTCATTACAAATCAGTACAAAAGATAAAGTTATTACAAAAGATTTCATTCTACTGCCTTAGTTGTTCAATGAACCTCTTCTTCATGCTGAACTTGATGACTTGTGTTTCTTTGTTGACCTGGAATGGTCTTTTAAATAACTGGTTCTTTTTCTTTTCTTGTTTGCTAATTCATTTAGCTCATTTAAAGGATCTTGTTCTTTGAGGGGTTTGTTAAAGTCAATCTTTAGTTCTTTTTCAGTTTGATCAATGTATTCCATTCTTGTCTTTATCAATCCATAGATGGGTTTCCATCGTTTTTCTTTTCTATCAGGATAATCGTGTACAACCTCTCTCCATTCAGCCAGATGTAAGTCACTGACTTTGAAATTTGCAATGACTTCAATTGTCCCATCTTCCCCATATACTTTCAGTGAGATAGGGCCCTTTTGTGTGAGAACATCACAGTTTATGATCTTTGAGCTTTTTCTTCTTTTCATCATCTTGACACAATAATTATCAAAGAGTAACTTCTTGTTGTGGTATTGTTCCACCACATCAATGCCCAAAAGATCAACTAATTCATTTTGCAAGTTTGTTTCAGCATCCTTGGTGGTGTTCTTCTCCCCCTCAGCAGGTGAAGCAGTTGCTTGGCCTGCTGAAAGAACATCCTTGGTTGTAGCCCTTGATGCAATTTCCATCATAGTGGCAAACCTATTCAAGGTTTCAGTAACCTTGTTTAATAGACTTGGAAGGGAAACCAAAGTTTTGAGCCTTTTCTGAACTGAAGAAACTAGAACTGGTAAAGGTTGAAACTCCGCTGGAAGTTCCCATTAAATATTCTTCATTTCGACAACTTAGGATGTAAGACTAGAGATAGTGAAAGTGAATGTCTCCAATTTTGTTGGAATCTCTATTAAGTCCCCAGGTAGCTCGATTTCCATATCTTTAACATGCTTCTTTAGCTCTTTAATCTCTCCAGATAATTTAGTGAATTTTGAGGGGAGCTTTTTCAGTTCAGTTGGTAAGCAGCTAGCAAAGTCATGTGAGGCCAAGAGTTTGGAGAATGCAGGCTTTAAAGAAGTTACCAGAAGATCAGTAAGCTGGTTGATGTCTGGATATGGGGGCTTAGCCTTTGGTGAGGCTACTTCAGCTTTAGCTGTTGCCTTTTGTTGTTCTAGCTCCTTCTTCTAAGATTGAAGTAAGTAAACCTGAGCCATTAATTCTTAAATTTGAGCCGATTTTGGAGATGGAGGATGTGGGAATGAAGTGTCTTCATGTACATTATGAGAAGTAGCATGACTATCTTCATCTTTTTCAGTTTCCTCCTCTTTACTCTCATCTGAAACAATGATAGGTTCATCTTGTGGAGAGTCAGGAGTGAAGAAGGTAGATCTTGTGTCTTTCAAAAGATCTGATAAGTCCTTCATCTTGATTTTCTTTGAGATGTCATTAGCGTTGGACTCTTTACTTGTACTTGAATCAGTGTGGGTAGTTTTTAACCCATCTCTAGCAGATTTGGTTTGATCACTACTGAGATGAGGATGGGCTCCTTCTTTATTGGTGGCCCTTAAAGATGTTGGGTCACCAGCTGCTTGTTGTGCCTCTTTATGAATTTCACCAACCACTGGTGTAAAAACCCGAGTTTTAGGCCGACGATTATCCTGAGCCGTTATTTATTTTCTACGAATAAGTTGGACTAATCATTTTTCATTTTGGGCGATTTGATAAAAATTATCGTTTTTGGCGATGTCGTAAGCCGTGTTTGAGATTTTATCTATTTACATGGTTTAGAGATTTTGACATCTCGTTATTTTATTACAGAAGTTAATTATTTTATTTTTGGTGTTTTACGGCTTTCCCTGTTTTTGTAAAAGCGTGTCAAGAGTTTTGATTCTACGTGATTTAATATTTTATTTAATGTTTTAAACTAAGTTAAGTGTGACAGAGATAAAATTTGTCACAGAAGCATAATCTCGAGCCCCGAGTAGTCGGGTATATGTTGCGATAAAAGTTCAAGTGTCAAAAACCAAAGTTAGAAAAGAGGGAAGGACCAAAGGTGTCAATTGCCCAAAGATATCACACTATAAAAGGATTTTATTACACACAATTTCATTATTTTACCAAAAAATTTACACACACTTGCTCCTCCACCACCATGGCCGCCGACCACCACCATACGCCGCCACCACACGTCGGAAAAATGACATGCAACACGATCCGTCTTCAAAATATTAATCCCCTCATCAATACCTACATATCCCACTAAGAAAACTTGACATGCAATGGGTATATAAGGAGTTTGAGTTCAGGCTTGACTTAACCATTTTCGGTTGAAAAGTGGTAGTAAAAGGGTTAGATAGGTGTGTTTTGAAAGTTGTTTTAATTAGAAAAGGCTCGGTTTTTGTTGTTTGGGTTGTGTCCGAAGTTCGAACCAAAAAGGGGAAGGTCGAAACAATTTTTGGTGTTGGTTGTAAGTATTATAATTACTAGTATTGTATTTATTTTCATGATTTGATTGATTATCGATATTTGCATGTGATGAAATCCGACGAAACTTGCGTCGATTAGATTAGATTAAGATATTGGGTGATTGAACGATGTGGATTTTAGCGCGTTTTGTATTATGTAAATTTGAGCAGAAAACTGGGCACGTATTTCAAGGGTCGATAAATTTTAAAAACTGATTTTTGATTTAGAAATATAATAGAGTTCGTCCTAATGAACGTTTTGATAGGTGGATCGTCCCGTAACTCCTAATAACGAAGATTTTACGGCCGATTGAAGTTTGGGAAAAATTATATATTTATAATCAGCTATTTTACTTGTGTATATGCTGTGCAGAAAATAAAACGTCCATTTCGAGCACTTTCGAGTCCGTTTTAGACTTTCGGTGAAACATAAAAGTTGTCCGGAATGCCGTTACGCTTTTGACATGTAGACTTCCGAATTTAACGATTTGAAACGAAGAAGTTAGACCAAGCCGAGGGTTAGAAAATAAAGTATATATTAAAAACTGCGCAGAAACTTGCAGGGGCATTTTCGTCTTTTTTTTCGAGTTTCGGGTCTCGGGTAAAACTAAAAAGTTATCCGAAATGTTGTTTTACATTAAATTTCTTTAGAGTCCGAGTCGTGAAAATATGATTTAGCGGGCCGTTTTGGACGGGTCAGATTTAAGGAAAATATATATGATAAAAGTCAAATAAAGTCAAACGTAGACTTAACGCGCCGTTTAAGTTGTCGAAAGATGATATGGGTTAGTCAAAATAGTAACAACTATTATTTTATTGATAATGGTATTTTTGAAACAACGATTGCATTTAAAGATGGCGTTTCTAAAAATAGAAACTTCTATAATTAAGTACATATATACATATACGTATATAAGGAAAGTGTCGTCGAGGGTGTCATATGACGGCAAGACTCTAATAGATGGATACAAATGGAAAAATAAAATATTCTATGGACTAACATGACCAAATGGTCGGACTTACTAAAAGTGGTAACTTTCCGAAAATAGTAATTTCCTAAAAATAGAAAGTTTTCGAAAATAGAAAGTTTTCAATAAAGTGATACGACATATATTTGAAAGAAAGACAGTATCTAAAGTATACTAAGAGTTAAGATCTAGGACGCGCAAGTGGATTTTTCATCGCATGTGTAATTTATACGATTTTTATGGTTGTAATGTACGCATCGTTCGATCGTACCTTATTATGTAGTAACCGAGCGACATAATTATAGGTCGCGGTCGAGTTCATTGACGAGACGCTTCGTGATTGATATTTTATTGATCGTGGTCTTCGATCAAGGTGAGTTCATAGCCTCGCTTTTGAACTATTTTTGAATGTTTTATAAACCCGCGAGGGGGATACATGCATGTTTTGAAAAGTAGAACACAAGTAGTTTTATACGTACTTATTGTTGCTTGTTTTATAAATTAAACATAAGCAGTTTTATACGTGTTTGCGAAAATGGAACGCAAGTGTTTTTGATATGATAATATAATTTCATTGCCATGAGTATATGCCTTTTGTTGTGTGACCGTTAATTACCGAGGAGGTAAACGCTGAATGCATTAAATAGATCTATTGGGTTTGACAACCCTGTCCGGGGTCTGAATCCGATGGTGAACACCCTGTAACGGACATTCTGTATTGAGTCTAGGGGTGGTGGCATACTACCCGGTCAGTTATTTATCTATAATGATAATTGTGTTAAGGTTCGGTACACGGGCTCATGCAAGTTGGAAATGTGGTGTGGCTTGCCTAGCTAGCAAGTCATACGTGTTTTTGTGGAACCAAACTGCGTTCTAAGGTTATAAATGCTTTGTGGAACCAAATATGTGTTCTAATTGTAAAATGTAAACTCTATGAATTCACTCAACCATTGTGCTGACGTTTTTAATCATGTATCTCAGGTTTTGGTGCTTGTGACGGCTTGGATGGGATGAAGCGTGGATATCAAGGATTGGAACTCGGTGAAATTTTTTACATTCGATAAAGAAATTTTTTAAGAAAATGAGTCGTGTTGTGACACATTAGAAATATATCTCCAAAACTAGTTTGGGACCTTGCAACTCTGATCTTTTTAAATAAATTGAATGTGATTTTGTTTATAAACGTCTCTCTTGAAGTCGTTTACTGTGACTCGTATAGATGTATTATGAAGTAGCACCCAAAGTGGTTATTCCGCTGCGTTGTAAATTTGGAGGTGTTACAACTGGTGTGGGAGGTGAAGGATGGCTTGGGCTTTTGTCCTTGGTCGAACTGGACTGAGTTTTTTTATTGGCCAGTTTTAGATTTGGATGCCTCAGTCTTGGACTCAGATGTGTGTTTTAAAGATTGTTTTCTTCTGAGTCCACTTTTAGCTCTAGGCTTTTTGCCTTGGGGAACCTCCTCAGTTTGTGAGGAAGGTTTTAGAGCTTTGGAGTCCACATGCACATCTAAATTGTAGATGGCCTTCATGTGGTCAGTGAAGGGAGGTCCTTCAGTTTGGTTTGGCTTTAGTTCCCAATTGTAAACACTAAAGACCTAAGTGTGGTTTAGGGTGAGCTCTTCATTGTCATATGCAGGCATCATGTATTCCAGTAGAAGGGATATAAACCTAGGACAGGGAACAACCTTTTTCCTAGTTTTTTTGTTCAGCTTATGAATTATATCCTCCCATATTAGCTTAGCATAATCTGCCTTTACCTCATTGGCCAGACAATACAAGATGGTGGCATTCCTCTTGGATATTTAATCCAGGCCACCTCTAAACACTGAATGATTTGACCCATCAGTAGCCTCCACCTAGGAGGAAGAAAACTCTTTTTGAGAGTTCCTTTTTCCCTAATCTACCCAATGTAACCTATTGTTGCAAATAATGGTCTTACTATTTTTATGGAGGGTAGGGGAACATACAAACTTGAGTGAGGTAGGTAATGAGCCCTAAGATCATTTATAAAGGTGTTGATACCTATGTCTCCTCTAATTCCACCTGTAGGAGTGGATACCCAAATCTTAGAGTCATCTAAGGTCTTTGTAGTGTATCAAAATTCACACAGGTACTCTTTGTATTGAGTTGGGGCCCTTGTAAATACTTCCTTTAGACAGCATTTGAAATGAAGTCTGACACAATCTCAAAGTATTTTGAATTTGAGTGTAAGGGATATAGTAGTGCAACTTCATTGTTGGTGGTGAAAGAAATTTCATCAAAAAGGAACTCAACCTGATTAGCAGGTAAGAAAGGATTTGGGCTTTCGGATTTGTTAAGAGTGACAGGTTCTTCTTTGGGAGTGATTTCAGGTGATGAGGGGCTTTGTGAGGATGATTCTTTCATTTTGGATAGTTAGGGTTTTAAAGATTTGATCTGGTTGAGGTGTTTGATTTTTTTTGTTCTTGATGAATTTGTGAGAATGAGTTGTTGATTGGTTTGTTGTGATTTATATGATTGATGAAATTACAAATTTTTGTTTGAGAAATTGTAATTATCATTTGAGGTTATGAAGTTATGGGAATGTTTAGGGTTTGTTTTTAACATGTGTGCTAAACTTTGTATTTAATGAAAGTCAGCAAAGCATGCATCTGACACCTAGAACAGTGAACAGCCGTCTATTCAACTGAAAAAATAGGTGAAAGAAAGATGATGAGGTCATTCTAAGTTTTGGACTTCCTCTTTTAATATATTTAAATTAAACAACTTCCTTGAGAAGGAAATTATTTTGATAAAATAATATTACTTTTGAAAATTACATTTGACCTTGAGATTGATGTTTGAAAAAGATGGACTAGGTTCAGGTTTGATGTTATGTTATGCTGAACTGATTATTGTAATCTTCATCATCATTAATCTTCCAGCGAAGGCGACAAAACCACAAATGCCCATACAAATCCATGAATGAGACATATGTGATTGCTCAGTTACTTCACTCGAGAGATAGCTGAAGATTAAGATAAAATTATTGTTCTAAACTGAACTGAAGAGAATAAACTAGTTTTCTTTAGTTCTTAACTTAACCAATATCCGTGCTCCAGTAAAGGCGACAAAACCACACATGCTCATACAAATCCATGAATGAGACATATGTGATTGCTCAGTTACTTTACTTAAGCAAGTTAAAGGTTGCATGCAAAAACTAAACTGACATTTAACATCAAAGTTTGTTCCATTTTTGATGAAAGCACTGAAGCTTTAGTTTTCTTCAGTCAGTACTGAAGCTTCAGGTTTTGAATCAATGTTCAGCATACCTAGTTTAATAATTAATATTTCGAAAGTTGGCTCAACTAAAAGCTTGGTGAAGATATCAGCAAGTTGATATTGAGTGGGAATGAAATGTAGTTCAATGTCCCCTTTGAGAATATGATCTTTGATAAAGTGATATCGGATATCAATATGCTTTGTTCTTGAGTGCAGAACTGGATTGTTTGAGATTGCTATAGCACTGGTGTTATCACAAAATATAGATACCTTTTCATATATGATGTCATAGTCAGTGAGTTGACTTTTCGTCCATAATATGTTGGCACAACATCTAGCAACAGCTACATATTCAGCTTCAGTTGAGGACATAGCTAAAGATTGCTGCTTTTTAGCACTCAAGCATACTATTTTGCCTCCTAGCAACTGACAAGCACCTAAGGTGCTTTTCATGTCCATGTTGCATCCAGCATAGTCAGAGTCTGAGTATCCTTTTAGGTTAAAACCTGAACATTTTGGATACCACAGACCAAGAGAGGGAGTACCTTTTAGGTACCTAAAAATTCTATTGACAGCAATAAGGTGGAATTCCTTAGGATTTGCTTGATATCTTGCACAGAGACAAGTTGAGAATTGAATGTCAGGTCTGCTTGAAGTTAGATACATTAGTGATCCAACCATACCTCTGTATTGAGTCTCATTTATAGCTTTGCCACTGAGATCAGGTCCTAAGTTGTTAGGGGGTACCATTGGAGTTTTCACTGATGAACCATTTATGTCATACTTTTTCAGCAGATCCTTAACATATTTTTCTTGGTTGATTGAAAGTCCTCTTTCAGATTGTTTAATCTGAAATCCAAGGAAATAGATGAGGACACCCATCATGCTCATTTTATATCTTTGAGTCATCAGTTTAGCAAACTGTATGCACAATTTTGTGCTGGTGGACTCAAAGATGATGTCATCAACATAGATTTGAACCAGAATCACATCAGTTTGCGTTTTGTAGACGAATAGAGTGTTGTCTATCTTTCCTCTTACAAACTTGTGTTCGATGAGAAAGGTTGAGAGAGTTTCATACCATGCTCTTGGAGCTTGTTTAAGTCCGTAAAGGGCTTTGTCTAATTTGCATACATGGTTTGGAACTCATTGCTCTCGAAACCTGGAGGTTGTTTGACTTAAACTTCTTCTTTTAGTTTACCATTAAAGAATGCACTTTTGACATCCAATTGATAAACAATGAAGTTCATGTATGTGGCAAAGGCAAGAAAGATTCTGATTGCTTAAAGTCTTGCAACTAGAGCAAAGGTCTCATCATAATCTATGCCGTCTTGCTGATTGTAGCCTTGAGCTACAAGTCTTGCCTTGTTTTTAATGACAAATCCAGTTTTATCCCTTTTGTTTCTGAAAACCCATTTTAAGCCAATTATGGTTTTACCATAAGGTGAAGGAACTAATTTCTAAACTTTGTTTCTGGAAAATTGGTTTAATTCATCTTGCATGGCATCAACCCATCCAGGATGCTTTAGTGATTTAAAACATTTTTAGGTTCTTTTTCAGAAAGAAATTCTACAAAGAGACATTCATGAGCTGAAGCAGCACTAAGTTCTTTGGCCATGGATCTTGTAAGCATTCCAGCCCCTAAATCACCAATGATATTGACCAGCTCAATGTGTTTGTCATGAGACCATATGTCTTAAGGAGCTGGAGTATCCTATACTGAAGTATACTCTACACTTAAAGATTATAAGTTTGCAGGGATATGAATGTCTTCAGTGTTTGAAAGATTATCAATGATTTGTTCATCATTGGTGTGATTGGAATGTTCAGACTGATCATCTTTTAAGATTTCACCAGTTTGAGCAGTTTTATCATTTTGATCATTGTGATCATTTTGATCAGTTGAAACTTCAGTTTCAAGGACAAATGGTTCAGGAAATTCATAGGGTTCTATGAAGATCACATTATTGTTGTTTGGTTGATACCTTTGAGAGGGCTCATAAGGATGAAGATATTCGTCAGGTGGATATCTTTCTGATTCAGCAATCTTAATGTCGTCAACTAAGGATTTTGATAATTTGATGGCATCAAGGCTTTCATCAAATATGATGTGATAGGTTTCTTCAATTTGTTGTTGTAACACCCCCAAATCTGGGTAGCAGCAGAATGTTGAATATCCGAGGGCGTTACTTCATAGATCAATAGCACAAGATATGAGAACGACCACTAACGTGTCGTTTTAAAAAGATACATTGGATTAACAAAATGCTTGTTCATTACATAAGCTCATGGCTTCAAATTGTTCGACAATATAAGTAAAGATTTCGGTTTATAACAAATGTTCCCAAAATGTAATACGCCCAAATTTTTAGTACTGACTCTTTCCAAAGAGTAACCCCCGAATGTATCTGAGCACCCCGTGCCTTATTGACCTGAGAAAACATGCTTAAAATATCAACATAAAGTAGGTGAATTCATAAGTTTATGTAAATCAATAATAGGACCGCAAGATTTCCAAGTGTATGATTAAGCAACAAATGCAAACATCATAAAAAGTAATTACGTTTTCCTAAGCTCATGACACTGAAGCTCGACATGTATGAATGCAATATATTGCCAATGAATGCCCGTGAATGATGTTCTAACCCGCAACATCCCAAATCCGACATGGTATACGTTCGTTCCCGGTGATAGCTAATCACCCGAACGGGGATTGTCAATCCCAAATAGATCTATTTATAACATTCGCACTTACAATCCAGTAATTGACAGTTCATGATACAAGGCTTAGTGGGTTATCGCTACTTAGGCAAACACTTAATCATTGTTTAAAATATACACTTGCGTCCAATTTGTAAAATAAGCATGTTCTCGCCCCAAAGATGTAAATCATTTAAATAATTATAAAACATGGGGCTATGAACTTACCTTAGAAGGTAGTCCTCGGGATGATAACATTCGCGCTCACAATTCAGTAATTGACAGTTCATGATAAAGGGCTCAGTGGGTTATCGCTACTTAGGCAAACACGTAATCATTGTATAAAATGTACACTTGCGTCCAATTTGTAAAACAAGCATGTTCTCACCCCAAAGATGTAAATCATTTAAGAAATTGTAAAACATGGGGCTATGAACTCACCTTAGAAGGTAGTCCTCGGGATGATAAATATATATCCAAGTAAGCAATGAATCACACCGTCAAATACCTAAGTAAATACGATCAAGTCTTAGTCTACATATTTAGGCTAATGACTCAGTGTATAAACTAGATTCAATTATAAATTTATATATACTGTTATCACTTGTGTGGTGGCGCACATGATTATTGTATAATTACGATGGCACTTGGGAAAACGTATAACTTTGTTAATAAATACTTATATTTATTAAGTCGTGGTTTAAACCGAATAATGTCCGATTATAATTTGCTTGAATCGTTAATTTACTTTTGTTTACAAAACACCCTTAAGTTTCTTATAAATACAAAACAGTCCCTGGGGCTATCAATATATAACATTTGCATTTTAAACCCTTAAGTTTCAATAATTACACTTTTAGTCCTTCTACTTTACAAGGTTGCAATTTAGGTCCTTATAGTTTCATATCAGCCCCCTTATCTTTTAGAATGTTCAAAACAACCCCTAAACTTATTAAAATTGTTATCACTTGTGTGGTGGCGCACATGATTATTGTATAATTACGATGGCACTTGGGAAAACGTATAACTTTGTTAATAAATACTTATATTTATTAAGTCCCAATAAGCTGTAAAAACTGTCTCGGCATTATAGATAAGCTCAACGAGCTTATTTTTGGCTTAATGGGCCTTATTAGGCCCGTTAAGGTCCATTATGTGTTTTAAAGGTCCAATCTAGTTTCAAAAAGTACAAAAACCCTTATTAAGCTTATTTGGGTCTGTTAAGCTGAAAATAAGCTCGAGGAGCTTATTGGAGCTTATTTCGAGCTTATTGGGCCTATTGGGCCTAATAGAAACCCCCCGAATAACCCCTAAAGCCTTTTGGCTAATTTATTTAGGGTCCATTAGTGTTACTTAAGCCCATTAGCTCATTGAGCTTATGAGAGTTCATCAATAAGCTGCCTTGAGCTTATTGTGAGCTTATGGCTCGACTAGGGCTCGTTAGT
>BQNB010109761.1:0-22688 GCA_026074375.1 Tanacetum coccineum
ATAAACACCAAGACTACCAAGAACAAATCTAATGAGAGTAAGACGACCACCACATGAAAGATTTGTTAACTTTCACTATGAAAGTCTCTTTTGGAACCTCTCAACAAGTGGATACCAATATAAACATCTACACATTTTAGCACCAACCGGGAGGCCTAAGTACATGCAAGGAAATTGAGAGGCTTGGCAACCAATTGTAGAAGAAAGAGAGTTAAGTTCTATAGTATTTACCTCAATTCTAAAGAGTTTGCTTTTTTGAAGTTTACTTTAAGACCGGAAGCAAGGTGAAAGCAAGTGAGGATTCTAGATAAATTTCATGCATTATCCAAGGAACACTCACCCATAATAAGAGCATCATCCATAAATTAAAGGTGTGAGATGTGTATCTTATCTTTACCCACTTTAATTCCATGAAAAATGTTGTTGTTAGTTGCTTCCAGAAGCGTGATATTCAATGCTTCAATCGCTTAGATGAAAAGAAACAAGGATAAAGGGTCTCATTGCCTAAGACCTCTTTTAAGTATAAATTCATTTGTTGGAGATCCATTCACAAGAACCAAAGAAAAAGCCGAATTGAGACAAGAACAAATCCAATTCCTCCATTTAGCACTAAAAACCATTTGCTCAAGGATAGAGAGTAAAAAGTTCCAACTCAAGGAGTCAAAAGCCTTTTCAAAGTATACTTTAAAAAACATGAGTTTTTCTTATATGTTTTGGCCCAAGAAATAATTTCATCTACTAAAAGGGGGCCATCAATGATTTTTCGGCCTTTTATATAAGCCATTTATACCTCCCCAACAATCGATGGAAGTACATGCTTGAGATGATTAGCAAGCAATTTGGCAATCATTTTGTATTGGCACCCAATTAGACTAATGGGTCTAAAGTCGCTAAGGACAATCGGATCATCAAGTTTCAGGACAAGGGTGATGAAAGACGAGTTGCAACCCCTAGGTATATGACCCAACGATTCAAAATGCTTGACATAGGAGATGATGTCACTTTCAAGGAGATACCAGTGCTTTTTGATGAATTTGAATGTAAACCCATCTGGCCCTGAGGATTTTTCTCCTTCGCAATCCCAAATTGCATCTTTGATTTTAAAAGAAGTAAAGGGTCTGTCAAGAAGATGCACATCTTTGTAAGAAAGATGTGAGAAATGGGTACTAGAAAAAGAAGGTCTTGAAGTGTTTCCTTCTTTAAATCTAATGGAGAAGAAGTCAATACATGATTTTTTGACTTACAATGGGTACTGCGACCCAATCACCAAGAAAAAAGATCCCTTATTATATAATGGTTAGTCTCCCATTAATTATCCCATGGAACAAAAACTTTGTAATTCTCATCTCCTTCAGATGCCCATTTATACCTTGATGTTTGCTTGAGGTCATTTAGCTTTTTATACTACAAAGCTGTCAGGTCCCTCACAGCTTCTGTTCTAGCAACAATGTGGGCTGATGACAGTGGGCCTAACTCCGCAAGTAAGTCCAATTGGTCAATGCATCGCAGCTCCTTGGTTGTTTCAGATTCATTACAATGAATCTCACACCTCTAATGTTTTATTATTTTCTTTAAATGTTGGAGCTTAATCTTAAAGATAACAGGAGATGATGTTACAGTTTCATTTGTGGGTAGCAGCTAGCACCTTTCGACTAACGGAGTAAAATCTTCATGAGATAGCCACGAGTTAAAAAACTTAAACAGGGTGGGGCCGTAGTCATGAACCGAGTTTGAGAGTAAGAGGGGTGTGTGGTTAGAAAAATCACGTGTCAAAGGAAGGATGTAAGAGTTGGTCCATCGATCTAAAAAACAGGAGACAAGAAATCTATCCAATTGGCTGAGTTTAGAGCCAATATTGTTCATACCCGAGAACCATTTACTACCCATTTGAATATCATGTAAACCCGAGGACTCAATAAAGTTATTAAAGAAGCGAGCTCCTCTCGGATCAAAAACCGTTCCCATTCGTTCGAATTTAACCCTCACCTCATTAAAGTCACCTAGGATGACTGAGAGGGTGTTAGGATTTAAAAGCAATTCTGTCAACTCAAGCCACAACTTTCTTTTAAGTCGTTGCTCTTGTGGTGCATACACTATGATAAATAACAAGGGATATCAATGTTAATCCAGTTTCCTAACAGAGCTAAGTAACCATCACCCTCCTAAGAAGAGACGAAGGTGAAACACAAAATATCCCAAACAACAACTATACCTCCTGATTTCCCCATGGCCTTTTTAAAAGCAAAATCAAACAATGAATTACTCCAAAGAGATTAGACAGTAAACCGATCTACTTCCCTTGTCATAGTCTCTTGAAGGGCAACAAAATTTACCTTATTTTTGTTGCAAAGTCGCTTCACCCAACTCCTTTTTGTGATCTTCCCCCACTCCTCTAACATTTAAAGAGAGCAAATTCATGGGTCTACATTATGATCACCATCATCAAGAATACGAGCAACATCACATTTTTCCCATTCATTTTAAAACCAATCTGATTACCCACTTGAATAACATTGTCCACTTCAATTGAATCACATACTGTGGCACTCAGTTTTGATAGTATGCGAATGTTACATCATTTGATATTTGAGAGGGAATCAAAGATCTCAATATTGTCAGAAGAGGTTGTTTGTTTTATTTCAGCATGTTGTGAAGAAAAATTGCGAGATGCTTTCCTTATTTTTTTCCTTCTTGGTTGAGTGTCAACACCTCTGATGCCATGAATAGAATCAATTAACTTCAGGGAATTAATTTTTTTCTTCCTAGAGAGTGGGTGTTTGGGGCAAGAGCTTATAGCAGAGAGAGAGGAAGAACGTGTGTGGTGTTTGGGAAGGGTCTTAGTGTGGTTTTTTTGTGGTGGTGTTAGGCTAATAAGCTGAGAAGGTAATGGACCAGAAGGATAATTTAGGTTAGTGATGTTGGGCTGATTCATATTTGGGCTTTTATTAAAAGGATCCTCTGAAGTATAGTTGACAGGATAGTTTGTGGACTTTCGAATGGTTGACTCATTAAGTGGTTGGTTTTGATTTTGGATATGAGAAGTAGTTGACATTGCATCGTTGTCGTCTGTACTTTTGTTAGAAATCAAATATCCATGTGGTACAGACTTTAGATACTCTGAAGTATAGTTGACAGGATAGTTTGTGGACTTTCGAATGGTTGACTCATTAAGTGGTTGGTTTTGATTTTGGATATGAGAAGTAGTTGACATTGCATCGTTGTCGTCAGTACTTTTGTCAGAAGCCAAAACAACATGTGGTACAGACCTAGGAATGTATTTTGTTTTGTCTTTGACCTTGTACCCAGTGCATGAGGTAGACCCTTCCTCGGTTGAGTTGACTGCGTGCTTGCCAAAATATCTGTACCCACTAGTCTTAACCAAATTAGGTAATGTTTGAAAACTTTTTGAATCAACTCCGAATGCCTCTAAGTCGCTAGAATTTTCTCCTAAGCCACCATTGTGCCACTATTCTTTATCTTATTCTTCCAAATCTTCATCATTTTCCTCTGTCAAATCTTTTGCTCCATTCCATGTATAGGTTGGATCGTCCTTATCTGAGCTCGAGTCTAAGATACAACCATTAAAAAGTGATTCAATCTCACCTTCTATTTCATATACTCTTACTGGAACCAACTCTTTGTCAATGGGAACAGATTGAGATGGCGTGTGAGTATACAGACTTTCCCAGTAGTACCGTTGAACTACCAAGAATTGCAGTATTCTAGAATGATTACCTTGCCCCATAATTCAACAATTGACGTGAACGGGTATGTGGGCCATAATTGAGGAGGGAGACCTGAGATGGCAATCCATGTAACCTTGTCAAGGATATGCGATTCGTTGTTTCAAGGTTTAAGGGAGTGGAAGTGAGATTTGAACGTAGTGTTGAGGAGAGCTTTATTAGCCTAGGTAAGATCAATAAATCATATCAAGAAAGTGAGCCCTCCTATGTACTTTATCGAGAAGTCAGTAAAACCTTCATCTAGAATGATATTGTGGGTGTTTTTTGCTCCAGAGAACGATTTAAGTTCAGCGATGATGGAGGTGTTGTATTGTTGTTCACATGATTTGGGTATAGTAATGTTAAGGTTGGTGGGCATTTGTTTATTAGTAGATTTAAATTGATGTTGTGTTCCGGTGAGAATGTCGGCATACGAGGAGCCAAATACCTTTCCACTGTAGGAGGCACAGTTGTTATGTGATGTTGGTAGTGGTTTGTTATGAAAACCCTTAAACACTTTTCTTTGATATTTAGCGATGTTGCATCGAACCAGCTGGGTACCTATGCATATGGTATTAAGTTCTTTTTCAAACGCAGTTGGGTTGACTACACCCTCAAATCTAGAAAACCCAAAACGTTTGCCTTGTACGTTCTGTTTTTTGGCAATGAAGACATCATCAACTTTCCCATACCTGGCGAAAACCGCTTTCATAACTAGGTGATCCCAATTTGAAGGGAAGTTCGTAAAATAGAAGGTGAAAGTGTTTGTTGGGTTCGGATTATTAAGGGTAGTTTTCTTCTTGGGTTGTTGTTGATTTCTAAGATGCTTGTTGCGCTTTCCGATAACCCACGTCCAACCATCATCTTCATGGTGTTTTCCTTTAAAAGTGTCTCTCTCCTTTGACTGATGAGAGGAAAAGTCAGCCATTTAAACTCAAGTTGATTTCTTCGGTAAACCTATCTAAATTTCGACTAAATATGTATAAAAAAACAGTTTTCATGATTTTAAATAACTATAGAAAATAAAAAAATTATCTCATTAAACTTTATACCAAGGTTGTCAGGATCAGGATCCTACCTGGGATCGTTTTTCTCGTTGCAAGATCAGAATCGCAGGATCAGAATCACAGGATCGTATGAGGATCGAATTAGGATCGAAAATGCCACTAAAGATCTTTTTCTATTAGGAGTTATACATGTCTATAGAGTATATAATATCAAACACAATTTAATGCGATGTTTTTTTTATGAAAATGTACCATATAAATAGCAATAATGCAATCCTTCCATTAAGTTCAAGTTTTAATTGTTAGATTGATGTGACTGGACCTAAAGTAGGAAAAAAACAATAAGAAACATAGGCTTCTAGTAGAATCCGATTGTTAAAGATCCTACGATCCTGTGTGTGATCCTACGATCCTACATCGATCCTGCTCGATTTGAGATAAAAACATGGGCATGTAGTAGGATCGGATCATTTATGATCCTACGATCTTGCGTGCGATCCTACGATCCTACACCGATCCTGCTTGAATTAAGATCCTACAGCGATCCTGATCGTTTTCTATATGTAGGATCGTAGGATCGTACGATCAGGATCGCGATTTTGACAACCTTGCTTTATACACTCTAGATTTCATATTAAAAAATTAACAATATATGTTAAATTCATGTATATGTATGAGATTATAGACATACAAATAAAAGAACGATTGTGATATGTAAATGAATACAAGAAATTGTACATATACGAAAAACTCATGTTATTCCTTTATGAGTTTAACTAAAGTTTTCCCCGAAAAAGTAGTTTTTTTTAACAATCTACCTTCAATAATAAGGACTTGTATTATTCCTTTTTATAAGTTTAATCTATGCGTACATGGTTCGGAAAACTAAATTCGGATAAAATTATTATTAGCGGGAATACAAATAGCAAAATGTAAGCACAAGTTACTGTGATATAAAAATATATATACGTGATTGTACTTATTACAACGACTATGTAATTCATATTTAAAGTCTATATAAGGATATTCCTAAAAAAGTATTTTGAAACGTTATCTTTTGACTTCATCTAGGGTTATTATGTGCTACAAACACGCATATTGTGTACACCATGATATCAATAGTAAAATTTCAACATTACATCAACACAACACAAGTTAAACAAAGTCTAATCATTCATCCAACGAAAATCTATACGTAATATTAATGACATATATAATGATAAAGTTAATGTAAAAACCCGTTTATAATTATTAGTTGTACTTATATCAAAATTATAAACACACTACCAAATTTCTTATATGCTCATATATTACCTAAAAAGTTAAATTAAATTTGATTAATATGTAAACCTAGTACGTGCATGAGATTTATGACTAATCGTTTTATATAAGAATAGTTCTAATATCTTTACTACTTATAAAGTATGCATGACAATTCTTGAAAACTTAATAGTGCTTAAATACGAATAAAGAAATTTGCCTAATTTACCCCCCTTAATACTCCTTAATCCTTTAAAATACTTTAAAATATCTGAAATGGAAACACAAAGCCACGGCTTGAAATACTAAGTTTGAAATATTTGAAATAAAAACAATGATAAATTAGAAGCACACGTTTGAAATATTTGATCTTTTACAAATGTATAGTTACACAAACGTAAATTACACATACACGCTTTTACAAATTTAGTTTTTTTTTATCCCGATCCATATTTCAATCCCAATTTGTTAAAGTGAAACTAGTATGATGTTATTATCATCTCGGATGATGATTAAGAGTTGTCAACGTCAATTGCTAGACGTTACACGAAACACTTAACCAGAATATCTTAACTATAATTATTTGCCGCTTTAATACCCCGTCGTTATGCACGGTACACATATAATGTATATTGATGCAATAAGGAATATGCTTTTAAATAATTATTAGAGGCGTGTATCATGGATCATGGGTAGAGAATCTAAGTGTTGTTTGTTAGATTTAATGACGAGTTTATTCTCAATCAACAAAATTTCACCCACTAGACTTTCTGGAGACGATAATTAATATAAGCATTTTAGACATTCCATTAATAGTCAACAATTATTTTATTTTATGTGTTAAAAGAATATTCATTGTTGTTTTTTATATCTATTTTTTCGATTTTAGACTTGAGCGCCAACCTAACAAAACAAGGGGATACCATTAGAAGAAAATATATCTGCAAAATCGTTCGTATAGGTGCTAAAATGAAAAATAAATCATGGTTATCTTGGTTGTCGATTATGGTAATGACAAGTATTATTCTGGTCCAACGAGCACAAGGAGCGTGTGTAGATGACGAGAGAAAGGCGTTACTAGAAATCAAAGCTTCCCTTATGAACTCATATGATTCTGCAGGAGACAATGTTCTTCCCACTTGGGTTGATCATGGTGAATGTTGTGATTGGGAGAGAGTTCGGTGTAACACAACTACCGGGCGTGTGACAATAATTCTTTTGGGCAGTCTCAATGATGACACAAGGTATATAGCGGATCCGGAAGTGTATTGGCCATTGAATGTTTCTCTATTTTCACATTTTGAAGAGTTGAGAAGCCTAAATTTGTCATGGAATTATCTGGACAAAGAACTTCTAAATACAGGTACGATTTTATTATGACTTTGATACTTTTCCAATTCATTAAATGTTTTACACAAGTTCACTAATAGACCGGTTACATCAAACGACAATGTATACCATATTTGTATAAACCATTTACATGTCTAGAACAAGTACTCAGGTCAACCAAGGCCTATTCAAAATTAAAGCTAACTTAAATCAAAAGAATAGCATTATTTCTTGTGTTAAATCCTTTTCTCCTTTTGCAGGACTTATAAGGTTGTCGACTTTGAAAAAGCTAGAGATATTGGATCTGAGTTCAAATTTTGCAATTGACAATGATATCCTTCCTTCTCTAGCCACACTCACTTCACTTAGAGTTCTGAATCTTGGCTTCACTAGCTTGGAAGGACACTTCCCTACTAATGGTATGTTTTTATCTTTACATTTGTTACTTGATTAGAATAGCAAGACAGTAATAGCTATTTTACCGATTATAGTAACATGCTATGAAGATTATCAGTATACACCATGATACTTCATTTTCTTTGTCAATAACATCAGTTCATAGCAATAAAAGAGGTAACTTATGTTGTTCTCATTAGTAATAAATGAAAAAATGTTGTTCGTAATCTCTTAATGGCGGAAGTTTAGGTTGATGGTTTGATCGGTAAAATCTGAAAGTATTGTTGCTATGATCATCAATAAAAGTAGGAAAACAAGTTGCTACTCATAGCTAGTAAGTTTGTTGACGAATATTGTATAAATGATTCAGTTTCACCAAAAAGAAAATCAAGTAGGTCTTTTTGGCAACAAAGTTGCTATAATTAATAGTAGAAAAATGTATCCTCAAGTGGTTGGTCAAGTGGTAAAAAATCTTGTGACTATCATAACTAAAATGTGAGAGGTGTCAAGTTTAGTTCGTGCTTGGTGCAAACAATTTTAAGGTGGTCATGCCAACCTTCCGAAAACGGGGAGGACTTTACCCGGTTTGAGTATGTGTGACGGTGTGTTAATTGGCCAAAAAGTCGGAAACTATGGTTACCCAAAAATAAAAATAAGTAATGTGACTAATTTAAGCAAGTAATCCCTATAAGTTCTACATATAATGCATCTTTTAATGACACTTATACCCATTATACATATATTTCAGAATTTGCAGCTTTGGAAAACTTGGAAATGTTGGATCTAACTGACTGTCACTTCAGTGGTACCTTTGAGATGCAAGGTAATTGGAACAGAGCAAACCATACACACCTTCATGAAAAGAAAACCTAAATTCTTATGTCTTAAGTGCAGGTTCAAAGAAGGCTTTCATATTGAATAAGTTGGAAACTTTAAATCTTAAGCACAATGATTTTAATGAAAGCGTTGTATCATCTTTAAAAATTCTTCCATCGTTAAAGAACCTGGATCTTTCCAAAAATCAACTATCTGGATCATTTCCACCCCATGGTACGTGCTATTAGCTAGAGAGGTAGTCTATTGTTGTTAAATTAAAACACATGAGCTTGTTATATTTATGTTGCGTGATCATACGACAGATTTAGCTTTTCTCACTAATCTCGAGATGTTGGACTTAAGTGGTAATTCAAGGCTCAGTGGGACATCAAGTATCCAAGGTATATCAGAGATGTTTAGCTTGTTCCAGCCAGGGTAACTTTTTTACAGTTCATGAAAATTAGTCCCCAAGATTACTTTAAAATTTCCGTTTTCAGATTGCAAGAGGTTATCGAGATTGAGAAGGTTGGAGAGTATAACTTTCATAAAAAGTAATTTCAACAGGAGCATCCTATCATGCTTTAGCGCCCTCCCTTCACTCAAGTCACTTAATCTTCGTCATTCGCATACGCTGGCAGGCTCATTTCCTTATCAGGGCATGTTTACCTTACAATTAGCATCATTATCCATTAATCTTAGTCTTCACCCTTATCCATTAATCTAAGATTTCAGTTAAACTTATGCAGAATTATCTCGTATGAAAGCTTTGAAGACACTAAACATGGGAGATTGCCGCCTTAACTTACTCGTATTCAATGGTAAGATTACTAAACTATACTTTTAGATGTTATATTCATTATTAGTTAAGTTATTTACTCAAGAAAAAGGATATATATTAAGTTTAAACGCTCATCTGAACTCTATACTTCTTTATGCATGTATCTATTACATGTCATATGTATGTGTATGGCTATTTGGTTAAAAGTGTATTCAACTTTATGTCAATAACTATTGTATGTAATCTATCTTGTAAATGTCCAATTGACCAGTTAATGAGGGCTTTCAGGAAATAGGTCTTGAGTTAAATCCCGACTCTTGACTAAAGGTCACTAGTGGTCTTGTCGAAACCCAAAAGGGTGCACACGGTCAAGGTTTTCCCGCCGACTAAACCCTTGAGGACTTATTAAGGATGTACATATCAGTTTTTATATTCGTATAGTTGGAACACTTGTTAATTTACATATTTGGCTGGAGTGACAAAGATATTGCACATAGATGGTCATTTGACTTGCATTGGATTTTTCTATTCAGGTACCATGAGCGGTTTGTTGCACTTGAATCTTGATAAGAACATCTTTCGTAATGACACCTTGAGGTTCTTGGGTGCTTTTCCATCGCTTGAATTTCTGTCTTTAGGCCATAGTCACTTAAATCGATCAGCTCTTGTTGAAGGTTTGTCATGCAGTGATGCTCTTTTCATTCCCAAACAGCTGGAATCTATTTTTCTCTATTAGCAAAAGTTATGGCCGATCATTTGTTTTCAGTTTTACTAACCGGTTAATTGTTGACATTCAGAAGTACCTAATATGCGGAATTTGAAGGTTCTCCTGTTGGGAAATAACAATTTAGGGGGAAAACTTTCAATGAAAGGTACAAAACTAAGTTAACTGCTAATTACAGGGTAACTATAATTTTCTGAGGAAACGACCATATTTGTAACCACGTTCGACTAATGTTTTCATCTAGCTTTGGCGTCTTTCCCCAATCTAGAGATCTTAGACTTGAGTAGCAACAATCTAATTGGGAGCATTCCGTCAGAAATAAGTTCATTATCTTCTCTTCGAGTTCTATATCTTGCTGAAAACAATCTTCATGGCTCCCTACCTGAACACGGTAAGTTACAAAAAGCATTATGCTACATTTTATTTCTCAACATCATTTAATCAGGCGCATATTTTCGGGTTTACATTTAGCTCCTCACTAACAGCCGCTGTTTAATACTCCGTACTATTTTTCTGGTCCAAAAAAAAAAATTCACAGCAAGTTTGGTACCAAAGGTCAAGTGTGTGTGTTAGTGATATATAGGGTTTAATGTACAAACTTAGTGCATGATGTAAAAAGTGTTTCATATTTAGTTACGAACTTTCAAATTTTGTTCCAAGAAGCTCGCACAATATTTTTTTACCCGAACATTTTTGTAAAATCCAACAAATACGAGATTTTTAATATGTTTTTGGTAGGTAGGGTTTTAAGATAGCTATATGATACACACTTCATTTTAATATATACTTATTTCACTTTGTTCTTGTTAAACCGATCAAAAAACACCCATTTCGAAACTTAACCCTAAATCATGCTATGTTCTAAAATTGACGGACAAACATGCATTCGATACACGATAATAGCAAGATATTTACAAATTTGTGTTTTGCAATGTTTCAGTTAATAAACATCTTCAAAAAATCTAGGATTTTATGAAACTGTTTTGGGTAAAAGAATGTTGTGCGTGTATATTATAACAAAATATGAAAGTTGATAACAAAATATGAAGCACATATAGTTCTTGTACTAATTAAGCTGATACATTGAGAAAATCACGTTGCTATTTAGTGACCTAAACCCTAAGATATACATCACAGAGCCAATTATTCTTCATATAGGAAGCTTCAAATATTGAAACAGATTGTGATCTTTTAAGGCCCATTTACAGCAAACAGCGTGAAGTATGTGTCGTATCCCTGGAACCATCATTTAACAATGACAAAGTCTTGATGTTGAAATCCGCTATCGTAAGTGTGTTCTTCGAGACATTGGCAGAACCTTGAGTTTGAAACAAAGATAAGAATTAATTTCCAAAATACCGAAACAGAACTAAATAAGTACAAGAGTAAAACTTAAGTTTGTTGGGGACGGAAAACTGAATTTCCAAAAACTAATTCAAACTAATAATAACTGAAGTATATAGACATTGTATGTTGTTAGTGTGTCGGCCAAATGACAGATAAAACGGATGAATCTAAGAAATTTAAGATTATACGTGTTAGTATGTCGGCCAAATGACAGATAAAACGGATGAATATAAGCAATTTAAGATTATACGTGTTAGTGACATTGTATGTTGTTAGTGTGTCGGTCAAATGACAGATAAAACGGAGGAATCTAAGCAATTTAAGATTATACATGTTAGTGTCGGTCATAGACTTTGTATGTTGTTTAGTGTTTCAAACTGTTGGGCGGATCGGGTTTCCAGCTAAAGTTAGTACATTCTGTCTACTCTCATTCGACTTCTATAAGATCTTTGATCATATTAATTTTCTTTTGGCTGTTCAAACTATAACTTTTGATTCTAAAAGTCATTGTTGCCTTTTGAGTACAAACCACATATTTATTTGTTCACTTCTTTTTGCAGGGTTATGTGAGTTAACGAACCTCCAAGAGTTAGATCTTTCTGGGAACAATTTTAAGGGCAACCTCCCTCAATGTTTCAATAACTTATTATCTCTTAAGGTGTTTGAGATTTCTTATAACCACTTCTCTGGAATAATTCCGCCATCGCTTATTGCTAATCTGACATTTCTTGAGTACATAAATTTCGGTCATAATAAGTTTGAAGGTTTACTCTCATTCTCCTCATTCGCCAATCTTAGAAATCTTGTGGCAGTTGAATTTAAAAGTGACAACGACAAATTTGAAGTGGAAACAGAAGAACCTTTCGGTTGGATTCCAATGTTTCAGTTACAAGTCCTTGTGCTATCTAATTGCAACGTGAATAGGGCTAAAGGAAGTATTTTTCCTGCTTTTCTACTTCACCAGAAAAACCTTTCAGTGGTGGACCTATCTCACAACTCTTTGGAGGGAGATATTCCAGTTACTTGGCTGGTTGAAAATAATACAATGTTGGAACTTTTGTTCTTAAGGAATAACTCATTTGGTGGTAGTATTCACATGCCACTATATAGAAATTTTCAGCTGGCACAACTTGAGATCTCTTCGAATCACCTAGTGGGCACCATTCCGCAAGATATAGGAAAGTTACTTGCTGGTATCTCTTATTTAAATTTGTCACATAATGCTTTGAGTGGTTCTATTCCATCATCATTTGCCAATATGGGTGCAATAAACATATTGGAGTTAGCGTATAACAACCTATCAGGAGAAGTACCACAGGAATTGTTTAAAGAGAGTGCAATTTCGGTACTGAAATTATCTCACAACAATTTGCAAGGCAAGGTGCTTTCAGGAAACTTCAGCTTGTATTGGTTTAATATGCTTCTGTTAGATAGTAACAACTTCACGGGGGAAATTTCAAACAATAAGAGTTTTGATATTTCGGTTTTAGATATCAGCAACAACTCTTTTTCAGGCATGTTGCCTAACGGTATGGTCAACTCATACGACGGTGTCTCACTTTCAGTGAAAAATAATATGTTTGAAGGAGTATTTCCTTGCGGAATAGCCACGTTTACCAATCTTGACATCTCACATAATTTTTTCTCAGGGACCATTCCAACCTGCTTAAACTTGGACTACATGGAAAAACTTCATTTGGGATCCAACAAATTTACAGGATCGATTCCCAAAACCTTTCTGAATGCGAATAGTTTGTTGACTTTGGACCTTGGTAGCAACTACCTTTCAGGCAAGATTCCTAAGTTTCTAGGTGATTTAGTCTTTTTAAGGATTCTTATATTGAGGGATAATAACTTCAGTGGTTCCATTCCAAAGCAGTTGTGCAAATTGACTAGTGCGAGTTTGATTGATCTATCTGGTAACTCCCTTTCCAGCTCAATACCTCATTGCCTAAAAAATATTGCTGCTCCTTATTACCTTAGTGATTACATACAAACAAATAGCATAAACTCGTACCCTTGGTATTCGTCTTTTGAGTATTCGGGTGCTCAAAAGACATGGCGTTCCCTCACTGATGATAATCCATTGTTTGAAACACCAGACGAGGTTGAGTTCACAACAAAAAGCATGTCTCGATCATACAAAGGTCACATCCTTGATTTCTTGTCAGGGTTGGATTTATCTTCTAACAAACTCACAGGTGAAATCCCACTAGAACTAGGTTATTTGACCGAAATTCTAGCATTGAACCTGTCTCACAACCAGCTGATGGGATCCATCCCAAAGAAGCTTTCAAATCTTACGAATATTGAGAGCTTGGACCTTTCGTCAAACAATTTGAGTGGCAATATCCCATCACAACTAACTAACCTCGCTTATCTATCACATTTCAATGTTTCTTACAACAATCTATCAGGAAAACTCCCAGATATGAAAGGACAATTTGGTACATTTACCGCGGCGAGCTATAAAGGGAATCCACTTCTTTGTGGACCACCACTCGAGAAGACATGTGCCAGTACGTCACCCGTGACTACTCCACCAGGGGATGGCACGTCAGCTAAAGAAGACGAGAAATGGTATGATATTGATACATTATGGTTCTTTAGTAGTTTAAGTGCAACTTTGGCTGTGTACTTATTGGGATTTGCTGCAATTCTGTACTCCAATCCTGGTTGGCGTCGATGGTGGTTGTTCTTCATCGAAGAAAGTATGTATACTTGTTATTACTTCCTAATTGATTTGGTAAGCCGGCCCTCTGTGTTCTTCCGTAGGTAGGCTGGGCATATTAAGTTTATGTAATTAAAATGATGGCAAATTTCTTCAAAAGGTTGTATTGTAACTGAAATTTCAATACGATATTATGTAAACGTGTACCATTCAAAAATGTGATTTTAGTTGTAAGCGCAAGTTGTGTTATAATGAATGCTTTATATCGAATTATATTAAAAGTACTTTCCCAACCTTCTTGATATATCAAAAGCCCTTCATTTAGCTGTACGATCCAAGGGGCTCAAGCAAATGATAAATGAGTATTATGATATTTATTAATATCTTTTGGCCAATTCTGTGACCTACACCAACTTCACATCAGGCAAACTTGGTTTCATGACATAAAGAACTCAAAGACGCTCCCAAGCTCCTCGTAACTTTGGCACAAAAGTTAAAGTGGGTAGGAGATACAACCGCTAAGCTAAATATCTCTCCACCACGAGAGTTACTTAAATTTGACCTCCCTGCACCCAAGAAGAAGCAACCTGCTCAGGGAGACTCAAGAATAGGAATAAGGTGCGTTTTCGTGTGTGGCGCTGGTAGAGCCAGCCCAAATGCTCTCGGAAAACACCACACGAAAACGCGAGACATTGTACCGTGTGTTTTATTTTTATTTTTTTTGAAATTTGAATAAAAGGTAACGGCTAGAAAAATTAAGAGCTTCAAACTAGCCGTTCTTTTGGTCTTTGATACCCATTTTTTTCAAAAAATTACCTTTTTAAAATCCTATAAAACCCCCCTCAAACATCTATTTTTTTCACACACTTCTTTATACACAACACAAAAAACACTATGAATCCCAACAATGATATGTCCGATTTTTACGACTATTACATTCAACTCGATAGGGATCGATATGTCCGATTCTAACAATGGAGCCTAAGGAGGGCACTGGGGAGGAAGGGGGGGGGGGGGGGCCGGGGTGGGGGGATTTTCGCGTTTTCACCCTAAAAGCACAGTTGAATCGCGAGGGCCACAACGGAAATAGCGTTTTCGTGTGTGGCGCTGGCAGAGCCAGCCCAAATGCTCCCGGAAAACGGCACACGTTCGTGTTTGGCGTTTTCGTGCATTATTTTTTTATTTTTATTTTTTTGAAATTTGAATAAAAACGGCTAGAAAAATTAAGAGCTTCAAACTAGCCGTTCTTTTGGTCTTTGATACCCATTTTTAAAAAAAAATTACCCTTTTAAAATCCTATAAAACCCCCCTCAAACATCTATTTTTTTCACACACTTCTTTATACACAACACAAAAAACACTATGAATCACAACAATGATATGCCTGATTTTTACGACTATTACACTCAACTCGATAGGGATCGGTATGCACAATATCATGAATATTTTGAACAATATGAAAGTTTGGAGGGTGATGAAAAGTTTGGAGGGTGATGAAGGCGAAAGTTCGGTTGGTAATTCGGAAAGATTAAGTAGGCGATACATACCGCGTGAACGCGAACTTGCCGAAGAAAAGTTACGGCGAGATTATTTTGGCGACGAAAACACTCCACCAATATATCCGGAAGAATATTTTCGGCGAATGTATCGTATAAGTTCTATACTTTTAAAAAAAATTGTGCATGATATTACTAAATATGATGTTGACCCTCTCCCCGATTACTTCCATTTTTTAAACAACGCCCCAATTGTATCGGCCGTTTAGGTTTAAGTCCTATTTTGAAATGCACATCCGTCATACGCCAATTGGCATATGGTACATCACCCGATGCATTTGATGAGTATTTGCAAGTTGTTGCGAGTATATTGCATAAGTTGATGAAGAACGTTGTTCGACAACGCGTGAATTTTATATTGTAAACATTCAACATAAATGTATATATATAATATAATATATATATATATAATATTATATATATATATATATATATAATAAATATATAAGTGGTAATTTTCAAATCCCTCCTTTATTTTTCCAAATTCAATTTTTCCTTCCATTTTTTTTTTTTTTTCCCATTTCACCCTATATTATATTTTATATAGTGGGATTTTCAATGCAGAACCAGTTTTTTGTACAAAACTTACAAAACCAATTTAAAACCGTTAGATCATCTTATCAATGGATGAGATAATTTGTGTCATTAATGTAATTAATTTAAAGATTAAGCAATTATTGTTAAAGGTAAAAGGGTATTATAGGTAGTTTATATTTCTTCAAGAAAACTGTCATACATCTAATCCTATCAAAATCTGTAACTGAGATTTACACACCGGCATTTGTTCTCTCTTAAAAAACCCTAGCCATCATCTTCCTCACATACAACCACCACCATGGTTTAAATCTCTTCAATACCATCATATTTTATCACATAAAACCAGGCGCCACACCCTTCATCTCACATATGTGGCCTTGTTCCATCGTTTCCACTCACGAATGAAAAAAATTATAATCTATTATCTCCTCCGCATAAATCACAAACCGATCTACTGAAGGACAAGGTAAATAAATTTTTCTTAAATTAATTCATTGCAACATTCTTATAAAAGCTAGTGTCGTTATTTTCTTGGGTAGTAATAATTGGTCAAAAGGTATGATTTTAAGGTGTGTTTGAGCACTGCTTAATGAGATGGTTCATCACTGATTGCAATAAATTTAATCGGTAAGAGCGTTTTGTGAAATAAACATTAAACACCTGTATGATAAATACGACGCTGAACGATTTTGGGTGATTAAGAATGCTAAATGATTCATTGGGCCACATATTCATCAGATACCCACATAATTCATGTCTCCCTCCACGTGGTCTTTCTCTCCTAATTATTTAATTTGCAACACAATTAATAAACATCATCCTTTTACAATACTTTATACTTTTACATTTTAAGATTATGCTAAATTGATCTTGGCTATATACATTCGTTGGTCAATTGAACTTACGTCATATATGGAAGATATACAAGAAAGAGTTTATGTTTTTTAATTTAAAAGGTACAAATAATTTTTTTCTTTTCTGATGTTTTGGTGATTGATTTTCATAGCTAATATGACTAACTATTTGATTTTTATTTTTTGTTTCGAGACAGGGATTGCGTTTTTTGTGCTTTTATTATGAAGTTTATGTGGTCACCGCAAACATACATGTTTTTTGAAGGCATGCACGTATGTTCTAATGAATTTGATGGGAAAATGTGACGTGCACATATGTTCTTGGAAGTCGTGCACATATGTTCTAATGATAGATCCCATCTCATATGGGTAATACAAATTTGCAACCCCCTATTGAGAGGCATCACGTTGCTCCTGACATATTTAACCAGGTAATGCTAAATTTATATACGAATATGATTATATGATACTAAGCATCATGAAGTAATAAATGTTTATTAATTGCTGTTTTTTAGAATATATTGAATCGAGGAAAGAGAGAACAACGTCCTAGCTATTATAAACAGTCTCCATACATGGAACAACCTCCTACTACCATTTTACCCAAGCAACGTGGTAATAAAAAAAAGAATAATGTCACAAAGGCTAATTTATCACCTTTGAATCTTGGGAATGCGTTTGCTGATGAAAATGTAGGAGGCGATGATGTAGTTTTTTTGGGTGGCCGATTCACTGGTAATTACCTAGTGTATGAAAACGTGGACCCTCAGAAGGTAAGTGCTAGTCTTGTATATAAATTAATAAATAAACGCGTGAAAGTATGTGCATTGATATTGGTTATTAATTTGGTTGTTTAGGTGCGACGAGAACATTATATTACTCTCTAGGAATTTTTAAATATCCCCAGAAGTGTGTACTTAGATTGTTATATGAAGGGTTATTCAGTTCCAGTAACCTTTTGGCAACAACTAGTTCCACATTTGTGCCCGCCTGACTATGATTCGGGCACTCCAATGGGTTGGTTGTCTGGAGAGGTTAGTTTATTTATACAAGTTGAATACATGAGTTATATATATATTTTTATACCCAATAACATCTATTTATTTTTTTACTTTTTTTTAATCAGCACATGAATGCGTGGGTGGAGCTGTTAATTAGGTATAGGACTAATAATGACCTGTGGACTATGGCCTATATAAATACAATAAGTGTGCATCCGAAAAACCAACGTTTTCTGATAGAGACGGACCAACACACTATTGGAACATTGGATGGGTCAACGCGTCCGTATCCAACATAGAGTGCTGTTAATTGGGTAATTATTTTGTTACTTATTCGTATTAAAACTATTAATACAATTTATGTATGATTAGTATTTAATAAGTTATTTTGTTTGACATATTATATTTGTTATATATTTGTAGGTGTTTCTGCCCATACATGTTGCAGGAAATCATTGGGTTACAGGCGTAATAGACTTACCCAATTCAAATTTTTATGTGTTTGACTCCCGGCCTAACGAGGGAACAATGAATTTGTTAAGGAAGCAAATTTAACGTTGGACACTTGCTGTTAATAGCATTTTGCAAGGGCGAGGATGTTTCAATGAAACTGGACCCTATAATTTTCAATTTTCATACAATAATGGTTTGGGTATACAAGTCCCTCAACAAATCAACTACTCAGACTGTGGAGTCATCACATGTTGGTTAATCTCCTGTTTGTGTTCAGAGAAAAGTCCAATAGTGAACGGTGATCATCAACATTTTTGGGAACAAACTAGATATAACATGTGTGAGTGTTTTTATCTGTCTAGGTGTGAGGATACTACAGATTGTGGTTATGATTAGTTTTTATTTTGAATATATTGTATGTTGAAAGTCTAACCTTTTGTGTGAAATAATATTGTATATCACTTTGATAAACCAATAATAAGTAGGCATTGCATTAAAACAAACATTACAATCGATGATAATTGGTGTAATACAACTTGATTAAAAAACATAAACATACATAATAATGATAAGCTTAACCAGTGCCACTTCCAAGAACGGTATCTTTACGGAAAACTTCAACCACATTTCTCATTGTAATGTTTAGGTAATGCTCTGATGGTTTAGGAGTAAAAACAGAGACATTTTTTAGTATCATAGCAGCTCCTACAGTAATATCCTTTCCGTAACCACCCTCAGCCATGACTTTGTGATGTATTGTTCCAGGTATTGAACCTGATATATCTTTCAAAGTCACATTTAGATCGCCAAGCATATTCGGAGAACAATACTTAACTATTGCAACAATGTGGTCAAGTTTTCCCTTTTTCAGAAACTTGTCGATGTCTCCCAAACATCCAGTTACAGTGCCACCAAATGCCATCACATAGTTAGTGGCGCAAACCCACGCCCCACTATTGAAATCCTCATCCTCACCCACATCCTCAATTATTTTTTGCATATATTTTTGTGTTGACATTAAAGCCCCATCCGAATCAAGAATAAAAACCTTTTCTTTAAGCATCTTGGCTTGTTGAACAATACCCGCAGGACCGGGTATTATCCTAACCGGATTTGGGGTTGAGGGATATGGTTCAGCACGTGTGTTACTAGATAGTTGAACAACACCTGCAGGACCAGGTATTATCGTAACTGGATTTTGGATTAAGGTAGATGATTCAACATGTGTGGTATTTGAAGAACGCAAAGATGGTGTTAAATGTAGATCGGAATCATCTACATCAAGACCGAATTCCCATGGATCTGTTTCGTTATTGAAATTAGCATCCATTAGAGATAGTAGTGCTAACAAGTTGTGTGATAAAATGATGAGATGGTGGGCAGGTTTATATATTAGACAATTCAATGATAATATATAAACATTGAATTGACTAGTCCCTGACGATGCTTTCCTCACTAAGGATTGGGCGTGATCTAGCACGTTATTGTTACTATTCACTGACAAATTAGACAATTCAATGATTTAGCACATGATTCTGATAATATTTTAGTTGTTTTTAAACATATAAATAGACCTTCAACTACAAACAATTTAAACACAAACTTTTTATATATATATCATTTAACAAAAATCTTAATGGGGTATTCAGTTCCACATTCTTATGATGAAATCAAAGCTATGGTTGAAAAACAAATTCAGGAGGATCGAGTTTGTCAATTAGCGATGATGAACTTAGCCCACCAATTTAATGATGCAAGTATAGCTAAAGATGAATTGCGGAAAGCATACGAGGAATGCAGAGACATTCCACTAGAGCATCGTGCTGTTATTGAAATTTTTTGGAAAATCAAATCTGATTTAGACTACGAGATGAACAGAGAATTGTTGTGTAACGGGGAAAAATTGGAAAAAAAAATCAGGGACAAAAATGGTTGGATACAACAAATTTAGTTTATCGTCTTGTTATTGTAATTTATGTATCTTTTAAAAATCCCGTATTGTGTTTAAAATTCCGTATTCTGTGTAACTTATGTAATATGTACTTTTATTTTAATGAATGAGTTATCTCTTGTGCTTTAAGTTGTTATTTTTACGGAAACACAAACATTTTATTAGAAACATAAATTTTAAACATTCGAATAGCCATATAGTTAAACCAAATGAAGCATACAAATTCCCTTCTAAATGACACTCTATTCCAAAACAAGTATTTCCATGTCATTGTTAAGATCATGAAGTAGTGCAGTTGAATGAAGTGTGTGTTGTTCCGGATGCATATGCATTTCCAGGGTTGCTTGAAGCACCTTTATCCTTCCAAGCAAGTGCTTACAGTTTGAGCACTCTGTGTTGCTTTCAGATCCCCCATAATAATTAGGAGGCGTGGAGGGTGTTGGAGAAAAACTTGGAGTTGATGAAGTTCTCGAAGAAAAACTTGAAGTAGTTGAAGCTCTTGGAGAACTGATTAGTTGACGGACTCGTTCGTTTTTCCATAAAAAAATTCAATTATTAACAACTAAGCATATAATTTGTATAATAAACAAACAAATGATTTTTCACCTTGGATTTTGGACATGCATAGTATAGTTTTCCATTGGTATTAGCTCGATATGATTCTCGTAGAACTACATCTCTGGCTCCACAAGTACACGCAAAAGCTTCATGTGGCACCATCATCACCATAATTGTGTGATGTATTAGTGGTTCTTGTGGTAAGGGTGTGTGTGTTTGATTTGTTGTTGTTATTGGGGATAATACATGCTTTTATAGTAACGATATGTTTTTGGCGAGTATTTTTTGTGAGTATTGAAACACAATATTGAAAAACAACATGAGTCACAAAATACAATATTTATATTACAATAGCATGAGACGTTAAAGTTACATCACTGAAACTAATATAAAAATACATAATATAAAAATACATTTCAAAAATAGAATGCTACCAAACATTAAACAACCAAATACTCAAGTTATTAAAATAAAAAAGACTAATACATTTATAACATGATACACATAAAATAATAACATCAACAACAAAACCTAAACTATTAATGCCATGCTTTATTCATTAACGAGGATTAGCGATTCTTTGTATGGGCCAACGGAAAAATAACCATGGTTTGCTTCGACGCCTACGTTTTCAAAATGTCCAGAGTTTGGATTGAACACTTGTAGTGACTGATGAAATTGCTAGAAGATTGAAGCTTCAACAATTGGTTGCCTATCTGTAGTAAATCCAATTAATTTGAGCTCACGATCTGCTAGGTATGCAATAGTGAATAGTTGTCTATACCATGAAACTTCACCATCATCAACTTCTAGCTCCCATGCATATATAATACGAAAGTTACCAAAATTAAAACTGCCAGATATTATAATAGAGTCTGTGGAAACTAGAAGGGGAGGGGGAGGGGGGGGGGGGTTGAATAGTTTACATGTTTGTTTTATGTTTCAAATGTTTACTTTCAAAAATCTATAGATCCGAGTTATATATTCAATCAAATCACAATATGAACAAACAATAACTATCTAAACTAAAACACGATAGTTAACAATAATAATGTAAAGAGATAAGGAAAGAAACAACCAAACCAAGACACCAAGATTTTATAGTGGTTCGGCTACGAAGCACCTCTTCGCCCTACTCCACTCCCCGAGTATTCGACTCGAGATTTCACTATGTCAACAAGCTCCCTTTAGGCGGAGAAAACTATTTACACGTCGCTTACGTTATTTTCTGACACTAAGCTAAATGTCGAGTCCTAATCTTAGCTAGAACCAATCTACCACTTCACAAGATATACACACTCACAAGATCTACTCTATCGGATCTATACGATATCCAAATCACACAAATACACAAGATAAATACAATAGAGTTTTGGTACTTAAAAGAAAAGAGGAGAGATCACTAATTAACACTTCGTTTCTTGACGAATACGAGTGTTCTTCTCTTGCACTTGAATGAGAGGGAAGCTTCCGTTTTGGGTGGAAAAATTGAATTTCAAATTTTAAGTTTTTAATAAAACTTTTTATTTTAATTAGAAAATATTTTGTAAAAGTATTTTAAAAAAAATACTTTTGTAGAACTAAAAGTGAGAATTAAGAGAAAAATATTTTCTTGATCACTAATCATGCTTAATTATTTTGTTTGTTCATACCTTGAGTGATCACTAATCTTATAAATGAAATTTTACATTTAATAATTTGTAGACGTTTATTTTTATTGTAAACGTT
>BQNB010109762.1:4146-22688 GCA_026074375.1 Tanacetum coccineum
GTTGTGTTTTTCGTGAACATCACATGGAATCTACGAATCGTTGCTTTTTCTCTTGCCCAAAAATCAAGATTCTTGCCCAAAAATCAAGATTCTTGCCCAAAAATCAAGGCTTAAGGTCTTTTTTAACCGCTCTTTGGATGATGTTTTGAAAGGAATTTCTGATTTCTCTCAAGATAAAAAAGTGTCTAAAACTTTCCATGTGGTTTGTATGACTCTTATTTGGCATGTTTGGGCTTGGAAAAATAAAATCATTCACGCGACATCTACTGAAGAGGCGAATTCAGCTCGTCATGAAGACATTTTCTCTGCTGTCCAAAAGTTATCTCTCTTATGGATCTTTAATCGTGCTCCCATTAGACCTCACTCGTGGGATTTGTGGGTTCGTTAGCCAAATGATTTAAGTCTATCCTAGTTTCGTTTTTTGTTAGTTTGTCTTTGTAATTATCTTCTTGGGCTCGTCCTTTGAGCTCTTTGGTTTCGTTCAGTTCCTTTGCCTCTTGGCTAATAATATCTTTGCTTTTCCAAAAAAAACCTTTGTTCTGACTAATGTTTGTCATTGAGTATCATGAAAGATGATGATTGTATGAGTTATTCACTAAAAGAAGAAGTAAAATTGCATTTACTTGCTACACGTACACTTCAAAATGTGTATGATATCCTCATTAATATGATGGTTGTATGAGTTACTGTTAAATTTAGATTTTAAATACAATACAAGATGGATTGTTCTAAAGTAATGGTGGCAATGAAACTTTACTAATTAGTGTTTACTCAGCGAATCGTTTAAAGTAATTGGTTAACGTGTACGTTTGTGTTTAGTATCCTTCATTCATTTTCTTTAATATACATCATTTTGGTTCTATCATTTGATTCTTGTGTAGTGTTCGATATTAATCAATTACTAAAGGCATGAATGTTTAAATTTAAACTATACATTTAGTCTAGTCATTTATTTACTAATTAATGAGTTGTTCATTTATTAATTAAACGAGGGACATAACCCGCGCGCTGCCGCGGAACGTGCGAGACTGTAGGACTCACCTTAAATAAAGCTTGTTATATAAAAATGTCGTGGATAAGTTAAAGTTTAAGGTTGGTTTTGTAACATTCGTGCGTTTTGAAAATTATTTTTTAAATATATATATATTAAACTTCAACATTTTTTATAAAATCGTACGCATGTCAGAAGCATTTTAATATTGTGTCGTTTTGTTCGCAATTCGACGATCGTTTCAGCGACATTTTTTCCAAATAAATCAATATATATGGGCTCAAAAATTGATAAATAAAGTTTGTTGTTTTAAAAAAGTCGTGAATATATTAAAGTTCAGGGTGCGTTTTGAAAATTATTTTTAAAAAATAATTTTCTTTTGCATCTCGGGTTTGTAACATTTACCGTACTTTATGGTGGGGTTTGAAAATTGTTTTTTTTAATATATATATTAAACTTCAACATATTTTATAAAATCGTACGCATGTCAAAAGTATTTCAATACTGGCACTGTTTTGTTCGCAATTCGGACGATCTTATTCAGCGGACATGGTTTTTTTCGAATAAATCGATAGATATGCGCTCCTATAATTGGAACGAATAAAGTTTGTTATTAAAAAAGTATAATAGGGTAAAGTGTCAGAGTCGTTTTGGAAAATTGTTTTTAAAAAATTTTTTTATTTCTTTCCTTATCGTATCTGAGCTACAATCTTTTCTGTTGTTTTTTCCGGCTTACTAGTTGTAATATTTAGTATATATATATATTTTTTCTTTTTACATCGAGAGTCGTCGCAAAAGTACCATTATTTTATTCAAAGATTCTCTTCTACTGTGATGTTTAATATATACTAGTTTACTAGTTGGATACCCGCGCATAGCGGCGGCGATAAAAATTGCTAACCCAACTCGCTCCGCGCGCAATTCCCTACCCGCTTAGAGAATTCGTTTGTTTGGGTTTCCTTAGCTTTCTCGCAACATTATATTAACATCATTCTCGCTTGTATAAAGACTCACACACTCTCTTACCCATCAAACATTGTCTTCAAAAGTATATATCTTTTACGAATCAAGTTTGTATTCAAATTAAAGTTAAAGTTGTTAAAAAATTCAAAATAAACCCACTAAAAATGTGAAAAGCTAAAAGTTTATAAAATATATTAAAATGGATGTTGAATTAAAGATCACGGAATTTTAGAAAATACGATAAAATTAGATCATAAAAAAAATAAATAGATAAAAAGATATGTCAAATTGAAAATAAAAGTGATTTTTTAATTAAGAAGTGACACATGTCACTCTATGATGTGATTTTATAAAATAACATGGATGGTCAAGATTGCATATTCTTATCTTAATTTTTGATGAGACTCACATTGTAAATGCTTTATATAATAGTATAGATAATGAAACGAATATGAAAAAATTTATGTTCGTTTATTTAAATGAACGAATACGAAGGCAAGTCTCATTCATTCATTTACGAGGCGTGCCCACCCGTGCGTTGCACCGGGCTTGGTCTTTGGGAAAAATATGACTGTTACTTATGCGAAGCAATTGTTAAATTCATACCTGCAGGTTTTTTTTGAAAGATTTAAGGCAATGTTTAACTGAAAAGTGAGTGCACAAAAATGTAATCGATGGGTCATAAGAACAGAACAAAAAGTTATATAAAACATTATTTCTAAAAATATATACTAAAATCAATCCAATGTGAACCGAAAAATACCCAAAATCTTATTCACCTTGAGTCACGGCATACTTGATGCTATACGTTCAGTCCTCATATAATGGATCAATAAAGGAGCAGTCAAACTTTCTTTTATAAATGATGAAAAGCAATATGACGATAGTATGTAACAAACTGATGGTTAGAACTAACCTGGCAAGCTTGCTCATCATAGAAAATTGAGCTCTTCAGAATCATAGCAACAACAACGGCGACATCATCATGTTCCACATACTCCCTGTGAGCGATGAATTTGGAATGCGTGTGTGTAGGTCCAAAGTCTTGGATCTGTTTAGCCTTTTGTAAGACAATAGCTAACTTGAATAAATCCAAATCAACTATATGAGAGACAATAACTATGAATACTATGTGCTAATGCGGAATCTTAACACAAGTACTAAGAAGAACACAATGTAAAACTTTGCTATTTTCTATTGATTTCTATTAGGGTTCTCTATTGCAAACACTATGCCGTAGAGTTCCTTTTATACACTAAGGAAACCCTAATGGGCTTTACAAACGCGTAAAAGGATAATGCATATCCTTTCCTAAGATATCTCTAAGATAACTATTATAACTATTCTATTACATAAACATACTTAACTAAACAAGGCCAATACTAACTATAGTACTGCCAGACTTAACTTAGTACTGGCAGACTTAACTATGTCTACCAGACTTAACTCTATAACTACCAGACTTAAGTCTGTTTACAATAATTCCTAACAATCCTCCCCTAACTTGATCTTTACTTGTGAACTTCAAGTTTCTTTGAATATCTTCATTATGAGCTTCCTGAGGATGTTGTGAGCATTATCTTTGGAATTATTCTTGAACTGCAACTCTTGATTTCTATCAGCAACTCTTTAAAGCATCACTTCTTGATATTTGCAGCATCTAACCTTGTAAATATCATGACCAACACTTCACAGCTACATGTACTATCTCTTCAGCAACATAGAAACAGCAACATTGACTATATGTACATCAAATCATAAAGTTTCAGTCTATTCTCATCACTTCCAGGTGTGTTAACTCCTGAGAGAGGTGAATCATTGAAAATTTAAATGGATTTGATGTCTCTTTACCAGTTAGCCATTAACCCTGGAGTAGCCAATGTTTGGTTCATAAACCATGGTACATTGATAACCATTTCAACTCTTAGTACGTGAAACATGGTGAGTTGAATTACCATATGATTTTTAGCAAATCATCAGCTATCAACGGATTTGAATACTCTTTACCAGTAGCCGTTTGCTCTGGAGTAGCTAACTCTTTGTTTTAAAAACATGGTGAGTTAATTACCATATAGTTTTTGGTAAACTGTCAACCATCAACGGATTTGAGAAGTCTTTACCAAAGCCGTTTGCTTTGGACTAGCTAGTCCTTATGCCTATTAAGCATGGTAAACTGATGACCATTTGTTGTGTGGTGGTTAGCCAACACTCAAACCCTTCTCTCTTCCATTATAGTCCATAGTTTCCAACATATGTCCACAGCTACTGATAACTTCATCTTTTTTTAACACCAGCTTGCTTCTCAATCATCTTCAAAAGTTTATAACAAACTTCATTTATTTTTCCATCCAGAAGCTTCATTTTTAGCATCACTTGGCAGGCATCTTTTGACAAAGGATACTTCCTATCTGCTAACATATAAATACTGCATGCCTCCAAGGTTAGACAATGTACTGCACACTTGTCATAATATCTCCAACTAATCATCTTTTGCTATAGTGGTAAGCTCCAAATAGCATCTTCATTGAGAGGTGGATCAAACATAGTCCTGAGATCACTCCATAGTTCTCCGTCATAAGCATCTTCAGGCCTATTTGTTCAATATTTCTGCATAACCAACTTGTACAGCTCAATAAGATCCTCTCTTATGAAGTCTTTAAGCATAGCTCCAAAGCTCATATAAACTGTATCAGTTCCATTTGCTCTTATTATCTGATAAATGCTTCTTTCGCCTTGTTGAAATATCTTCCAATTTGCCACAATTATAGATTTGTATCTAAAGGAGTAGGATTCATAGCTTCTACTAATTCCTGTTTATCAGTCTTTGAATCTCCTTGTGGACTCTTGTCAATACTTATACCTTTCCTAGCCTTTTGCTTCTTTCTTTTTTCTACTCTTTTTACTGGCTCTTCTTCTTTTACTTTACCAACTTTTTCTTCTGTATCTGAAACATCTTTATCATCAATCCTTTGTTTCTTTGAAATTTCTGTCTAAATCTCTTCTCCATATCTTTTCAACTGTGCCTTTGTAGCTTCAATATTTATAGGAATAAAAGTATCAATCTGCTTAACTAACTTCTCAAACTCTTCTTTAATCTCTTCAAACTTCAACTTCTTCAACTGAGAAAACTTCCAAGTTCCTTGATTCTTTAGATAGTTTGACATGTAAATTCTCATCTGTGACTGAGTCATAGGTTTATTTCTCTTTGCCTTAGCTCTTTCTTTTGCAAAATGTTTCTTTCTTTGATTCACCAAATCTACCATTCTTTTTGCAAAATCTTGTTCAGACAAATCCTTTCCCAACACATCTTTTGTCAACTATGCATTTGCTTCTAACTTGGCTCTAATAGCATCCCAGTCTTCTTCAGTATAAAATTGAGCTTCAAATTGAACTTGAGCTTTTCTTTTCTTTTGTTGCTCAGTTAACTCTTCTTCTTCTTCCAATCTTTTAGCCAATAAAGCATTCAAATGAACTTGTTTGGCAGTTTCTTCTTCCTCTAGAGTTTGTAATTTTATGGCTTCTGCAAGACTAGCTTCTTCTTGTTGAATTTGTTCTTTAGTTCTTTTGGGAGCTTGAGTCTCTTCAACAATCATTGGAGATTTCCTTCCCTTTGGCCTCTAGAAGAACTAACTGGTCCACTACCAGTACTAACTCCTAAGCTACCAGTATTAACTTCTTCAAAGCCAGTACTAATATCTTCAAAGCCAGTACTCATATCTTCAAAGCCAGTACTAATATCTTCAAAGCCAGTACTAATATCTTCAAAGCCAGTATCAATGTCTTTTCCCTTGGACTCTTTTCTCCTCTTGTATCTTTTACCCTTATCAACTGACTTTGACCTCTGAGAAGCAACCTTTGATAGAGTTTTAGCTACTTCCAAGGTTGTAGGGCTGATATCTTCCTCCCCTAAAGTTTTGCCTTGTGTAGGAGTCTTAAAAACCTTTAATTTATCCTTCATCATATTCCTAACTATTTCATCCAAACCTTCCTCTTGTAAATTCCTCCCCTGTTTGGAAGAAATTTTAGCATCCTCATCCTCTGAGTCAGGTAGAACCACATGTCTCCTTTTGAGAACATCTTCCATCTTCTGTACCTTTTTCACCAATTTCACAAGTGCTTTTCCCATGGTCAACTTAGTCTGCTTTAGAATTGTCTCTAAACTATCAACCTTTGTAATCAACTTAGGAACCAATTGAAGCAGGTCATCCACTATCATAGTTCCTTCTTTTACCACATAAGGGTGAGTAGGATCTTGTGATTGTGGAACTTCAGTTTCCTATCTAGGTGAAAATGGTTGGTGTTCAGGTGATGGTTGATCCACTGCTTGATCTGCTTGTCCTGCACTTTGATCCACAGCAACAACGGGCAACATTGCAGGCAACAAAGGTCTAGGTACCCCTCTAAAACCCCTTTTCATGTTCCCAAAAATCTTTTTGGTCAATACAATAGCCAAATAAGGATGTTTATTCTCAGTTTGTATTTCCAAAATCATTTGTAGAAATCGAGGGTACATCAAAAACTTAGTTTTACTTTTTAAGTTTGCCACCATGCCATCAAAGATTAATTTTGAAAAGTTATAAATCCTGCCAGTAGAAAGACAAATCAAAGCAGTCGCAAGATTGCTACCAAATTGATCCCATCCACCACTTTTAGGACTCATACAATGTAAAATATAATGGACTAAAAATCTCCATTGGGGTGTAAAATGACCTTTCCAAAATATAAAAGTACCATCAGCTGGATACCGCGTATTACCCATCCCTTCAAAAATCTCTGTATTTAGCAACATGGAAATACCTGAAGCATCTGCTAATTGAAGCTTACTTTAAACAGAAGCCTCAGTGATTGTATACTCAAGAGTATCTATGGTTGCTCTTAGTTCTAGAGTCCCATCAGCAAGAGTTGAGGCAGTTGCAGTCTGCCAAAACTGTTTGACTAGGGAGTCATGGATAGTGAGATTGTGTGTCAAGGCATACCTGATATGCGAACCTTTTAAAAAGTCTACTATCTCTGCAAACCCTGTACTTTCTTCAGGTTTCTTTAAGAATCCTACTTGGTTATGCTTGTCGCAGTATTTCATTGAAGCCATACTTTGAAATTATAGTAAAGAGGTTGTGATTGTTGGGTATTTCAAACTGGGTTTGACTCGTTTAGGTAACTTAGTACTGATGGTATCTGCTAATTGACTTTATATGCGTAAAAAAATGAATTGCAATTGGCACTCCGAGAAAATAGTCTCTTTTGAATGAAGAAAAACTATTGTAGGTGAGTTAAAACAGTAATTATCCAATTGGTATCATTATCCACTTAAATATACCCGCAATTTGCTCTAACGGTCATATTTAACGAAAAGTCAAAGTTGTTAGACCAAACAGTACTAATGACGAGTTACCAGTATTAATATTGGCCTACCAGACTTAAGTCTGGTCAACCAGTATTAACAATATATTGTCAGAACTAACAATGAGCTTACCAGGATTAATTAGTAAACTACCAGAATTAATATTGACAATACCAGAATTAACTTTTGCACAACTTCAGTTTAACTTTAATCCATGCTCCAATCCTTCGTGCAATCCAAGTATAACCTGAAAACATTAAGCCACACACAAAACATACTACAAAACTATTCGAAAACACTATGCTACTAGTCTTTTGTATTCTAATAACTACTAGAATTAATATAACCTATCTAAATTACAAACTATACATTTAATCCTCCCCTTAAATGTAGCTATGGATTTATCATACCAATATTAACCACTAAGAAATTGAACCTTGGTCCATCAAAAGCTTTGGTCAATAGGTCAGCTACATTGAAGTCTGTGTGAATTTTCTCCACCCTAATGAGCTTCTTCTCATAAGAATCTCGTATAAACGTGCGTGTTCTTGTTCTCTATGTGCTTTGTCCTTTGAGTGATTTCACCGGATTCTTTACATGTGATTGTGACTTTCATTATCAATGTTGATTTTTGTATTCATGAAATTAAACTGAAAGCATTAGTCCAGCATTTGATTTTGAAACCACAACAACTTGTCCACCAGCTACTTGCAGCGTGTACATATTCTGCTTGCTGTCGGTAAAGGTAGCCCTCTTTAGTGTGTTTCTTGCATAGCCATTGAAATTTAATCTTTTTCCAATTAATTGACAACCAATCGGTTGTGGATTTCCTGTCAAGATTACACCTGCATAGTCATATATGAGTAAGCTCCAAGTCAAAGGGTGATTATCGAGGATAACATTAATTCCAATTGGGTTTGCCCTTAAGGTACTTAAAGATTCTCTTCACAGCATTTAGATCTGAAGTCTTGGGAGTAACCTGAAGGGAAAAACTGAGAAACACAACGCACATACTGCAAACATTATATCAGGCCTAGAGGTAGTTAAATACATGAGAGAACCTATCATGGATCTGTATAAGTGTACATCCATCATCAGCTTTTCTCATCTTTATCATCTGACATCTTGAGTCTCCATTGGGGTTATTGCAGTTTTCACACTTGCAAGGTCAAACTTTTTCAGCATTCTGCTACATTTTATCTTGAGAAATGAAAATTCCATTTGTCTTTTTTTGTTTATTTGCCAATCAAGGAAGATTATGAGTTTTACCATAGAAAGACTCTTTTGAAAATTTTGCTCTTTCATCAAGGCTCTTCAAATTCATCACAGACACAAGTCTTTCTTTAGTTAGAGCCCAAAAATGATATATCATACATTATCTCTTGAAACCAGCCATGATATCCTTCTTGTCCTTCTTAATAAACAAAGTCTTGTTAATAGCACCCCTCATGTATCCATGCATCTCGAGAAATGTTGATAGAGTCCATATAAAGCTTTGACAACCTTATAAACCTTCTTAGGGATGATCAGCGATTACAAAACCAGGGAGGTTGTGAAACATACTACCTCTTCCATCTATTGGCCCATAAGAAATGCACTTTTTACATCTATTTGTTATATATGGATCCCATAAAGGAGGCAAAGGCTAAAACTAACCAATGATAGCTGCTATTTTGCACAGGAGCAAAAAACCTCATATAGTCGAATACCCTGTTCCATGTTGTGTGACTTGGCTGCCAATAATCTTGCTCTTGATTTCTGACAATACTCCTCTTCTCACCCTTTTTTTTTTGGTTTTTTTGTATACCCATTTTGTTCCAATACCATTTGCTACTTGAGGTTGTTCTATAGAATCTCTACCTGTTTGCAGCCTAAACTGTAAAATCTTCTTGCATAGCTTAAAACCCAATCTGCCATCTTTTGAGCTTTAGTAATATTTTTTGGTTCCTCCTGAGTATAAGTAGAAGGCTAAAGACAGACATGTTGTTGATCTTTATGATTGTTCCTTTGCTGCTTTTGTACATCACTTACAAGTGCATTGTACTCCTATGTTGGTTGCACTTGCTTCTTGTTTGACACATATGATCTTAGGATCACCAAGTATTTGACTTTATGGGAGACTAACAGCTACTTTTCGTTGGTAGTTGTTGAAATCATAGGACCATACCCTCGTCATATAAGAAGCACTTCATCCAAAAAATTACCTTTCTGAGGCGTTGTTAATGATTGTGAGCTCAGGGCATATCTGAATAATCTGATCAGCATGTTGAGAATTAATAAAAAAAAACTGGTCCAATTCCAAGAATTATCTGTGGTTGTACTGGTAGACTTTGTTCTTATGTACTTTTCATAAATGCTTTTGAGCAAGGTTCATTCCAATTCTCTTCTAAAAAAAGCTAGAATTTCAGGGAGTATCTTCTGTAAATGTCAGTAGGAGAGCCTCCTTATCTTTGTGTTGTTTTAAGGTTTTGAAAGCTACTATCAAAAACTCTCTGCCTTTGAAATTTGTAGAAGACTCCCTTGGTCCATACTTTAGCACTGCATTATGCTTGGTTTCTATAGGCACAACCTTAAGCTCACTCACGCCTCATCCTTACTTCCTCAGATGCATTTGCATAAGGAGTAGTGTAGGAGTAACTGACACACTGTTAGTCACTTTTGAAGTTCCTGCATGTGGGGGGTTGTTTTGAATTCTCAAAGATACAGGAATTTTGTTCATAGAATCAGTGAGATAATCTATATCTGACATCCATCTTATAACCTACTCCTTCTTAATTTGTTTTTTTCTTCAAGAAGAAATTTTACATGCAGATATTTACTTTTTCTTTTTTGGTTTACTAAATTATTTACCCTAATGCTTTGCTATTTAGTATTTGTAACCAACTAAGAAACCCTTGTCACACTTTCCATCTAATTTCAAAGCATTCTTTAGAGTATCTAAAATGGTAACATGGCACCCAATAGGTCTTATGTAGCTATTAATTGGTCTTGTGGCCCAAAACAAAAGCTCATAAGAGTTTTGTTTTGAGGTTTTAGTAAGTTCTTACCTATTTATGATATAACAAGCAGTACTAACTGCTTCTGTTCCAAAAGGAAGGTGCTATAAGTGAGTCTGCAGCATAGTTTAGCTGCACACTTTTGGGTCACTGTTATTTTATCAGCAACTTCATTTCTGCTTTGTAGAGTTCTTGGCATTGCTATACTACTTGTTTTATTCCTTTGTTCCCACAAAATTCAAGCATATCCCTATTCTTAAATTCAGTGCCATTATCTGATCTAATGATTTTAACCTTGTGATTAAGCTGGTTTTCAATTTGTCTAATAAAGTTTTGAAGGATGCCACTAGTTTCATCCTTAGTATGCAAGAAGAATACCCAACTAAATTTGGTACAATCATCAGTGATTACAAGGCAATAACTTGCATGATTAATGCTTTTTACAGAAGTAGGTAAAAAAAGATCCATATGCAAGGTGTGTAATGGCTCAGTGATTGTTCTTTCTAATTTAGCCTTACAGGAAGGCCTTGTGTTGCTTACCTTTTTTGGGGCAAACTACATGTAATGGTATTTCTGAAACGTTGGAGGTAGACTCTTACAAGGTTTCCCTTACAAGTTTGTTTAGATTTTTAAAATCTTTTATGATCCTAAACTTCCTGTGACACATTTAGATGTATCAGATGTGGCTTTGTAATCAAACATGCATATTTCTTTTGTAAGAGCAAGTGTCTTCTTATCAAAACTATACATTTTATGTTGCCTAGGGACCCTTTAGTTAAGTATTGATTTCATCAGGATTCTGGAAAGTTAGGAGTAGGAGACACAACAGACATTCAGTTTCAGTAAAAAGAATCCGCTATGCCTTGCTTATCACTTTATTTGTAATTGAGAAAAGAAAGATTAAAATGCCCAAGTTCTTTTACAAAAGACACACTATCAAAATCTAAATTACCAACTCTTATCCTGCCTTTACCAGTTATGTAGCCTTTGCTACCTCAAAGGTAACAAATCCCCTGTTTGCATGTCTTCAAAATCATCCTAGTGCTCCCATTGTTACCGTCATGTGTCGCTGAGTTCCATCATTCAATTATACCTCTATCCTCCATTGTTCTTGCAGAGATGATATGCACATGAATAGAGAAATTAGTTTCTCTTAGGGACCAAGGCCTTTTCAGGGCTTGGGTCTGAAATTGTGGACCTTAGAATATACGTTCGAATAAAATTGGATAATATTTACAATTGGAGTATTGGTCTAGTGTCCTCCAATTTTAAAGATGCTGACGGTCTTAACAGTAGTGCCAATTTCCCTTTTGCAAATAAGGCATTTTTGCTGTATTATCTAACATTGAGTCTTCTCACAGTGTGAATGTGATTTTGAAAAAATTACTTCTTTGATTAACTTATTCACTGGGTTCATTACAAAACTAAAAATTGTTTGAGTGACTGGTTAGGTAACTAGTTGTTTAGGTTAACCGTTTATTATTATTAGACCTGACAGATTCTTAACATTTTTGCCTAACAGTATTAACTTAGTCTGACAGAATTAACTCATTTTTTCATAACATTATTAATATTTCGTCCTGGACAGTAATTAACTTTTTGCCTTACAGTATTTAACATTAGCTTGACAGAATTACTTTTTGACCTAAAAGCATTGAGGTGTTAATCTGGTCTAGGTTACAAAGTAGATTAGCTGATTAAACCTATGGTTTGCATAGTTCCTATACTGGTTTTTGGCACCCATTTACCAGTATTAAAAACCTATTTGTTTTTAGCTCAGCCTTCTTTGCCATTTTCTTTTCATAATAGTCTCAATTCTTGATCAAATGACTTAGGCTGCTACAAACAAAAACCTTTGTCTTGATGAAAGAGTAAACTTCCCTCGTTCTCTTCTCCAACATTATCATTCAATTCTTTCCGTTTAAACTTTAGATGTGTCTCTTGATTTTTCATTGGTTGCCTAGGGAGTTTTTACGTGGTGTTACACAACTAGGTTCTAACATCTTTGGTTTCTGGTTCAAGACTCAAATTTTTCATTAGTTGTAACTGACTTAGATCAGACACCTCTTTTGGTACACTTATATTTTCTGATTCAAACTCAAAAGAGTGCTTAGAGGGATTTCCAAAAGATCCTTCACTATCATTTGATTGACAGGTAGAATGCTCATTGGATTGGTCATCTGAGACACTAGTTTTATGCTTTTGAGGTCCTTTCTTTACCATAATACATACAAGATTCATCAATTTCTGTTGTGGGTTTAGGAGTATAGTCTCCAGTTAAAGATGTGGAACTTCATTTCAATTTGCTGTCTTGTAAATCTATTGTACAAAGGTTTTGCAACAAAGTCTTCTTCTGTACAATTAAACACAGTACAATTCATTTCTTCCCCATAGCTTAAAACCTCATTGTTTGATTTGATTCCATACCCTAAGTCAACTTTACTATTTGAAGTCATACCAGAATTAACTAATTTCTAAAGGTTTTTAGAAGAATCTTTCCATGAATCTACTGTTTTCTGCAATTGTTCCTTTTCTTTTTAGCTTCATTCCTATTCTTCCTAGCACTTTTTATGCTTTCTTCCGTTTCATATAATTCATTTGCCTGAAATGTAAGCTGTTCATTTAGAGATAATTGCTGCTTTTGAAAAGTAACAATTTGAGCTTCTAATTTCTTAACAGCTTGATTATAGGCAAGAATTTTTGCTTCTTGTTCACCAAACTGATTTGTTTGTTCATCACACATGGTTTTAAGTTTATTATATAAATCAATCCAAGTTCTAAAACATAATGATACTTCATTATTTGAGTTGATTGCCATGAGTGCATGATTTGTGTATAATGTTTTCTACTATAGATGTTCTCCCTACTTTGATCAAAACACCATCATCCATAGTCAGCAAACAAGTTTGATTTGCTCCTTTTTTCCTGACTCATTCGATCTTGATTAATACGTGTCTCTTTTCTATCCATCATTTGTCCATTGGATGTACATGCCACTTGCAAAATGGACCAGTGTTGTGACATTTGAATACATTCAACGCTTATTCTTTTTTTGTCAAAACCAACAGGTTTGTTTCCATCAATCCGGACTCTCCTTCTAGTTTTCTTGTAAAACTTCTTCATTCGAATAGCAATCATTGACTATCTGCCAGTTTATGTCCATCTCTTCAATGTCCAAATCATCAATCTGTTCTACGGTCTTCATTGAGATACGTCTAAATCTTCTATTGTTTAAAAAAAGAGTGAGTAAATAACTTCATCAGGAAAATACCAGGCAGGAAACTTTCTCTTTCTGGAATATTGTTTGAAGAAGTAGAAGGAGTGTAAGTACTGTAAGCACCAGTATGACCAAAACTTAACCTTGTTAGTGCTGCTCTTGCTATGTGAAACAAAAGCAACATTTTGAGCCATAGTAGACCCTCTCGCACTCCCCGCATATCCTGCCACCCCCCTCCTCTAATTATACTCCCCCGGTATACATATGGTCCGAGCTTCACCCTGCCTTCACACGACCCCCCACCTTCCCTATCGGCATCTCCACCCAACTCCCCCCCGTCTGCCCTACTTATCCCACAGCACCTCCGATGAGAGAGTGATGATTGTGTGAGATGTAAATGAAGTTCAACATATGTTAGGTTTCATTGTAATTGCCAGATTGGACAAGTGGGCGGCAAAGATCTAAGAAACTTATGATTTGCATCCTCAGTTGATATGCTGCACCATGAGCCTTTAACTGTTTTGAGAGTAGTTTTTAGAATTGTCATATCCCTTTTAAAAATCCCTTATGAAACTTGATATAGTAAATGCTTCTAATCTGTTGTTTTTTTAATTATAACTGCTTTCTACATACTTTTTTTGACATTTGCATTACCACCAAACCTAGTCCTTATGGCTTCCTCAAATTTCTTTTGCTATCATCCATTCTTGAAATCTTATCAGAATGTTTCCTTGGGATATGGACAATAAGTAAGATGGGTTATTTCCTTCTCTCCTTTTCAACCTGCATGAATTTCTGAGGCAGGATTGGTGGAAGTTACTCTAATAAACACCATCTTTTCCAGTTGAAATTCTCTTTTTAGAATTGCCTTTTGAATTACCTTCCAAAACTTCATGTCTATATATTCAGGTTAATGCTCCATCTCCATGGCCCATTGATCTTACTCCATTCATTCAGAATTGGGAGTTTGATGTATTTGAGATAGTGTGTTGTTGTAGAATGAAGTTGTTGTTGTTGTTTTGGTTTATTTGTTGCAAGTACCTTTGTCTGATGCCTCTTCATTTGGTTATGATGGCTTCATCATCACTAAAGATGTGAGAGAAAGGGCTCATTAGCAGGTTGAGACCTTTTTTTAGATCTGAAAGTGATTTGTTTGTAGATCTTGTGATTATTCTTTTTACTCAGAGTCCCTCTATAGAGCTCTGATACCACTTGTAGGTCCAAAGTCTTGGATCTGTTTAGCCTTTTGTAAGATAATAGCTAACTTGGATAAATCCAAATCAACTATATGAGAGACAATAACTATGAATACTATATGCTAATGCGGAATCTTAACACAAGTACTAAGAAGAACACAATGTAATACTTTGCTATTGATTTCTATTAGGGTTATATATATCAAACATTATGCCGTAGGGTTCCTTTTATACACCAAGGAAACCCTAATGGGATTTACAAATGTGTGAAAGGATAATACATATCCTTTCCTAAGATATCTCTAAGATAACTATTCTGTTACCTAAACAGACTTAACTAGATAAGACCAGTACTAACTATAGTACTGCTAGACTTAACTTAGTACTGGCAGACTTAACTATGTCTACCAGACTTAACTCAATAACTACCAGACTTAAGTCTGTTTACAATAATTCCTAACACACGTGACCTATTAGATTACATTAAATGAGCCCAATACCCGTTCTAGCCTATTACAATATTTAATATATAAATGACCGAGACCTAATACTAATTAATGAACGAAACATTCATTGTTCGACTCAAATAATTTGAGGCTAACAATTACCCGAAGTGAGTTCGTTTTGACACTCCTTCGTTGAGATTAATGAGATTGTTTTGGTCGTTTTAAGCTCGTGTCTTTGTCTTCAGGTCTTTATATTGTTGTAGGCTTGTTCCGCTTCAATGCTTTGTGATCTTTGCTCTTTAGACTTTGTCATCTGTCTTTTGACTTCGTTTTGCATCTGAGATCTTTTAATCTTTAATCCTTCCGTATTGATCGTATTTGCACCTTGACGATCCTGTGTCTTGACACATCTTGCTCATACTTGCATCATATTAAAAGCTTGTAACAATCTATCCTTGTTAGAATTGTATATCTTTGAAGGAAGATCTTGTATATCAGACGTTTGTGCGGAAGTCTTTGTCTTTTTTTATTGAGCTTTTCATGATTCTTGAATCTCGATGCTATAGTTTGTCTTTGTAGTTTGAGCATGAGCATGTTGGTAATGAATCCGAGACTCAGCTGGAATAAGGCATCTCCATCTCCATCTTGATGTGAATCCTAAAATAAAAACAGTTAGCAATAAGCTGTGGGGACGGAATATGGCTTTGTCACTTCACTTCCGGATGTTGGTTTAGATTAACCTGGCGGTTACGTTAAGACCGTTTTACTGTATAGAAATATTGTACCTGATGTGATCAGGTAGCTGTCAATAGAATTCTTGATCAGGGTTTCCAGTAATCGTGTGGGATCTTTAACACTAGATGTCTTAGATTTACCATGCTTAGCTAGTTTCTCTTATGGAACGTCTCAAAGCAAACAACACTGGTAAGAGTGAATCAGATAGTTTACTATCTTTTGATTAAGCGTCATTCATTTCCTAGAACAAGTTTGATTCACATTGAATCGACCTTATTTCTTTCTGTTGACACAGTTTGATTCATTATAAATCTCGTATAGTCACCTACCTAGCGCTTGTTTGATGCTGGATCAAGCAGGATTTCTATCTTCATTGTGAGTACATAGTATCACTTGGATGTTTGGCACAATACAAGTGATAATGAGTAGGATCTTTGTTAACAGCTTGTGACTAATGGTGTTTCAACAAGTGTTTAGTAATGGAATGATGTACTAATGAGATTTATTTATGGATCTTTGGCTCATAGACTCGATTAGTGGTTTTTGGTTTTAGTAATAGGAGGTGGAGCAGATGCCACCTATTCAAATATCAACTAACTCAGAGGTGAGAAAGTCAATAGAAGTCATGTGTATCTCCGTGACAAAATTGAGACAGGTTTTTGTCGAGAGAACCCCGGATCTGGTCTGAGGAGGGTTGTGATTGCATCACTGGTGTCCATGATGTCGTCTGTAATATCAGCATCAACATTGTGCTTCGGATTAGCATCTGTATTGACCCGGTTTCTCGCCTAAGTTGTGTGGAGGGATACTTTTTCTAGACCCTTTATCCATACCATTCGTTTTTAATTTCTTCAACCCCTGCATGCTTACAAGAACGTAAATTACTAGACCTTGTTGTGATTGTTCCAGTGTTACGCTCAATCTTAGTACGGCATTCTTCCCTTATAACAAGTCATCTCCAACTCCTCCTTATCCTAAGGACTGCTATTTCTAAACTATGGAAGTCCTTGGGTAGATCCCTCTTAGTTTGGTTGGATTCTCTAGGACAAATACTAACCTAACCACCTTATAACTTCAGAATCGTCGTGAATTAAGATGTTGTTGGGTATAAGATCATAACCATAAAACCTTTTTCGAAGAGTATCAAGTACTTTGAGTCAATGAGATCACTTATTATTTTCAAGATCACATTTTAATTACATTTTCCCCTTATTTTAAATACGAATTCACTTAGTTTTTAAAATACCTTGTGATTAAAATTTGTCATGAAAATACCATGGGGAGAAACGTTTATACTTTGCATGAATTATATGGAACATTAACTTGCTCCCCCTCGATTTTACATAGGTTTTGACACCATAAAATCATATGATCCAAGTTGTAAAATAATATAAAAATAAGGCGTTAGCATTGTTGACATCTTCGTCACCTAGGTTGATTTCTTTAACTCCAAATATTGACCTAGTAATTCATTTTCCTAACGCTATCTTAGCTTTCTTACAATCAATTACGGCACTAGCGGTTGCTAAGAATCCTCTTCCTATAATTAAAGGGCACGTAGGGTCTTTTTCTATATCTATGACATAAACATCCTCCAAAATTTTTAACTTTCCTATGTGAACTTCTATATTTTTAACAATTCCTATGGGATAAGACTTAGTTCCATCCGCTAACCCAAAAACATGATTGGTCTCTTCTAATAATCTAATTTTAAGCTTTTTAAAGAGATATATGGGATTAAATTCACACAAGACCCTAAATCGTCTAAGGTTTCAAAAGGCTTGGATTCTCCTAGTCTACAAGGCAAAGTGAATAATCTGGGATCCTACATTTTCTTTCGTATTTCAACTTGAATCTGTACAGACCCATTTTTACCTAACTCTAAACTCTTTACATATTTATCTATTAACAATAAGATTTCACTAACAAAAGACGACCCGGAGGTCGGGGAGGATAGAAATGAAAGTAAGCCATTTTATTAGAGAGAGAAAGGAAAGAGTGTGTATGTTTTCTAGAGAGAGAAACAACACACACTTATGAGACAAATGTTTATCCTCACCCCTCCATGGAAGTATGGAGGGGGTATTTATAGTCCTAGTGACACCTAACTATTGTAATTTGTTATTATTAGTCCCTTACGTGTCACACTATAACTAAACTATTGTAATTCCAGATATGTCACCATATTTTAAGGCTAACAATCTTCCCCCAATATGTAGACGTATGAAATTACTTACAATGTTCCTATCATGTACAAATACAACATAAATAAAGTCTTCCAAAGTGCTTCCAAAGCTGAAGATGTCTTCCGAGTTCTCCTTGTCTTGAAACTTGCACTCCAGCTTGGATCTTCAGTGTCTTTACTTATATAGGAACCATTGTAGTATGCATGAGTTGGATTAACTTACCCCTAATTCATGCAGCATGTCTTAAAAAGCTTTCTTCATAGACTTCTTTTTGGCAAAGTTTTTGAATCAGCTTCCCCCCAAACTAACATCCCTATCTTGAGTAAATCCTAAAACTTTGTTGTAGCTTGAACAATCTTCTACTTGTCATTGACGTGCACAGCAAAATTTTATAGAAGTCAAACCACACCAACGACCACTACTTCTTGTCATTAGGGCTTGGTGAATATTTGTTCGGGGGTGCATGCGAGA